>PVLD010003221.1:0-147128 GCA_004027595.1 Dinomys branickii
CTCTTTTTTCTGGCGGGGGGGGGGTGGGGTAAGGAGATGTCCCTGGGCCAGAACAGGCCGAGCCCTGAGCGGCCGGGCGGGCGTCCAAGCCAGAAGCCTGAACGGCAGGAGTTGCCCAGGTCAGAATGACCCAAGCAGGTGGACTGCCAGAGTGAATGAGGGTGGGGGCAGCTTTCGTGGCCGAGGGGAACTGAAGTGGGACAGGTAAGGGAACTAGAGAAATATTGAAGGTTAAAGGTTTCCCACAAGGGGGGTGAGGCTAGCTTCCTTGTGACTTATCAGTTATCTCTGCTTTTTCCTTTGAATTAGTACTTTCTCCTTGGTAATGTCATCTATCCCAATGATTTTGAGCAATGACCATATGCTGAAGACTTCTGAATTAGACCTTTAGCTTCTGACTCTCCTAATTTCTGTATCTTCAACTACTTCCTCTATCTGAATACTTGTCAGAAATCTTAAACTCACCTATCCAAATATTGCCTCAATTTCACGTGTAACACAGAGATTTTAAACTCACTGAAACTGATTGCTCATGTGCTGTCGTACACTTCTTCCCTGGCAGCCTCTCTATGCCAGTGGAATCCAACTCTATTCTTCAAGTTGCTGAGCTCAACATCTTTGGCAGCATAATTTGATCTACTCTTTTCTGACTCACATCCAGCACAGAATCTTTAAGAAAATGTATCCAATATTTAATCTCTCCTCACTTCCTCCTATGACCTTTCTTGAATCACCAATCATCCAGAGAGTAGATTCATTAGCAATCTCCACATTTCTCTCCCTCCAGTTAACACTTCCGTAACAAAATTAATAAAGAATCCAGAGTAACTGATTTAAAACTAAACTTAACATTTACCTCATTTGTTCAAAATTTCTTCATGTGCCATGAATTATATAAATATTATATAATAATTTTGACATAAAATGTGGATCTAGCAATTAACTGTCATCTCTTTTACCTCAGACATCCTCTTCTAACAATCTCCACCTTACTGAGTCTACTCCAGTCACATTACTTTCCAGATGTCACTTAACAAACTCCATCTGCATTGAGAAACCTTTTCTATTGCTGAGGTCTAATGTGACCACCCTCTGCCATGACTACCCTCAAACCCACATGTGTACTTTGACACTGAGTTTCCTTTCTTTAATCCTTTTCTTCGCAATTTTTATGTGTCAGTAATTTTCACATAATGAATTTATGCAACTAACTTATTTAATAGATTTACTATTTATTTTAACTATAAGAGGGAAACAGAGAAGACAGTTAAGCGGTTACTGAATTTATCTAGTTGAGAGATGCTGGTGAGTTGGATAGCTGTGATGTTGAATAACGCCATGGCCACCATGAAAAGTATCGCCATGTCAAATGTAGAGCATCCTTAAACATGCACTATTACAGCTATCTTTAGAATAAATGGAAATAGCATACAGACACTGGGAAGAATGGGAAGAGATATTTGAAGGCATAAGTTTATTTTGGACATGTTAATTTCACATAACGACTAGACATTCAAATACAAATAAAAACCAGTTGGGGGCTGGGGGTATAGCTCAGTGGCATAAGCGCATGCCTGGCAAGCGCAAGGTCCTGAGTTCAATCCCCGGTACCAGAAGAAAAAAAAAAAAAAACCAATTGGTATTTTTAGGTTCATTATTCAAAGCTATAAAGGTTCTGAGTGCAGATGTGACCAGAGTGCTAGATGTGATCACCTGATACGTGAAGTAAACAAAGTTCTCAGAACCAAACTGTGGAATGTTTCAAAAGCCCAAGCAATGATAGACAATGTTCATCTGCCCACAAAAGATGAAAAGAATGGCCATTGTATTAGGAGAAAAAATAGTACTATTGAGGAGACCAGGGGAAGAATAAGAGAGAACTCCGCAGGTCGAAGGCTACTGATAGGTCAGTGAAGAAGCAAAGAATTAACCTGGTAATGTGAAAAACATTTTAACCTTAATAAAAACTTTTCTTGTGGGTAGAAGAAACAACCATTTTATTTTACCAGTTGTCATAGAACAGGATGAGACATGAAGACCAGAGGTTCTTATAAATTTGCAATTAATACTATTAGGGAAATGAAACCGAGCTGGAATAGAATGTGAGTTTGGGGGAATTTTTTTTCTTGTTTGGGTTCTTGTTTTAAAATGGAGTCTACTATCACTGTGACCATTAATTGTGAAATGTAACTATATTGGATCATGAAACCACTAGTGGGTTAGTGAAGCACCCTCCTCAGGGTGTGGTGGGATGCTTTCAGAGTGAGCAACACGTGGGCCAGCAAAAAGAGGGTGAGAGACTCATCTAAATTGTAGGTTCATATCCTGGATAGGATGTTGTTGTACAGAAAGATGAAGCAACTTCGTGGTCAAAGTATGATAGTTGTGGGAAGTAGAGGCGGCAAGAGTGGAAGCTCTGGCATACATGTATCATGGAAATCCAGGGTTCTTATATGAAAAAGGGTGGGAAATGTGTTCTCTTTAATGCATTGGTATCACAATCATAATTTTTGATTAATAAGATATATATATATATATATATATATATATATATATATATTTGTAGCAGGATGTTACATTGGAAATATGTATTGAGAGCAGCATAATATCAACATGAAAATCAACATTAAGACTGTATGCGTCATTCAAGAAATGCAAATAAAAACAACATTGAGATTTCATTTCACCCCAGTAAGGTTGGCCAGTATTAAGAAATCATCCAATAACAAATGCTGGTGAGGCTGTGGAGAAATGGGGACTTTTCTGTACTGCTGGTGGGATTGCAGACTGATGAAACCACAGTGGAGAGCAGTTTGGAGATTTCTCAGCAAACTAGGTCTAGAGGTTCCATTCAAACCAGCTATTCCCCTTCTGGGTATTTTCCCAGAAGATCTGAAAACATCATATCATCGTGATATATGTGCACCCATGTTTATAGCAGCGCAATTTGTAATAGCTAAATTGTAGAAGCAACCCAAATGTCCATCCACAGAGGACTGGATAAAAAAACTGGGGCATTTTTATATAATGGAATATTACTCAGTTATAAAGAGGGACAGATTTGGGGATTTTGTAGGCAAATGGTCAAAATTAGACACCACACTCATAAGTGAAATAAATCAGAGGTACATATGCAAGCAACATATTGTGACACTAGTGTAGGAACTTGAGGGTGGGAATATAGATTGAGGGTGTGAAGGAAATCTGCTCAAAAGTAAAGAACAGATGGGATAAGGGAAAGGAGAAAAGGAAGAAAGAGGCAAGTAGGTACATATGTAGGTACATATGTGCAGGATGGCTAACATGGTTCCACTGTTGTCTTATGTTGCTTTATGGTAAGGAATAGTTGATGATTGGTTGTTTGGATCAATCTTTTATGTCTATATGTGTTTTCCTGAGCATACACTTTGAAGTTATCAATGCATAATACAGCAACCATTGTTGGTTCCCTGTCGCTTTGTCTATAACTCAATTTTGATTGTACCGTTCTTGTGCTACTTTGTGTCTCTTTGTTAATGTTTTCCTCTTTTTTTGTTGTTGTTCTTTTTCTTTTATAATTTAAAAAATAAGGGGCTGGGGGTATAGCTCAGTGGCATAAGCGCTTGCCTGGCAAGCGCAAGGTCCTGAGTTTGATCCCTGGTACCGGGGGAAAAAAAAAAAAAAAAAAAAAAAAAAAAAAAAAAAAAAAAAATATATATATATATATATATATAATTTAAAAAATAAAAAAAATTAAAAATGAAGACTGTATAAAATAATGAAAACTGTGAAGGTTAGCATGCTAGAAATTATGAAATCCATGAATGGAACACAAGAAAAACTCTAGGTGGAATGTAACAAAATCAAGAGAATTCAGATGAAAGAAAGATCTTGGGTTCAGGAATTATTGTTTCACTATAACCATAAGTGACATGAAATTGCCTGACTTCTCTCTATGAGCCAAGAAAGAGCCTTCCCAGCCGACAAGTTTACAGAAATTGTTACAGGTGAGAGGCACAAGATGGAATGGAATGCGTATATATCATGTGATTTATTTCTCTAACATACTATTTCATAAGTATCAAAAATCTCTCATTGCTTTAGCAAGTAATCGTATTACTTTGTTTTAGAATTGTTGTTCTTGCTATTATAACAGAGATTTTTCCTACCAACTAATTTATCTTTATGAATAAATCTATCATCTACTAACAAGCATCTCAATAAAATTTTGCAGCAGTACATTCTTTCATACAATTGCCCAGAGATCCCTTCCTTAAACTGGAGACATCACTGCATTTTTGGTAGCTGCCAACCTGGAATTTTTCTATACTCTTATTCTGTGAACTCCAGTTGTTCTGTTGTGTGGGATATGCTTTTCCCATAGCCCCATTCTTTCTTCTTTTTAAATGTAGCCTTTCGTTTTATTAAGCACACCCTCCACTATCTATGTGAGTTTGAATACATTATACATAAATTGTCTAAAACCTAATGCTTGAAAAAGTCCTTAAACTTTCCTCCTTGGCTCTGTATAAAATTCAGGCTGATGGTATGACTCCATTGAATCCCAGAAGCTGTTGAGAAGTCTGATGCCAGTCTTATTTAAAAATCTGAATGTCATGCACCTTTGGTTCTTTCCTTTGAAACATTTTCCACTTTTTAGTTTTTTTTTTAACTGAAGAATTACAAAAGTTCTGATGAGATGCCTGAACTTTGTGAAAGAAATTTGGCATCTGCCTTCTGGTTAATTCTTTTATGGGTATGGAAGTTTGATTTTGCTCTAATTTTAATGTGAGTTATGAATCTACCTTAATTTGTAGCTCTGCAAATTATAACTATTTAATTTCATCAAAATAGCTGAGTTTACCTCACACTGGTTCTTATTATTTTGACCATTAATTGACGTGAAAACTTCTCAAATACACCAAGAGTTGAATGTATGGAAAGGCAAGAGAGACTCCAAACAGCTTCCTAAACACTATAGCCATTTGCGCACCAAGTTCAGCATTTCCCAGGTATCAGCCTTCTTTTTTCTACTTTGCCATTCTGTTTCCTGTTCTCTTATTGCAAAATAGTTCACCTCAGTTAATATAACTAGTGATAATTCTATTAATGAGATTGTTTAAATGTGTGCATGCCTTGAAAACCTGTCCACACATGTGAATGTTACCTTAGTTTAATTTTATTCAATATAATATATATTGAATACATATATATTAATTTACTTTTTCATTTTTTTACATTAGATAATGCTTCTTTCTAAAACTGTTGCTCTTTTACCTTTGGACATTTTACCTTTCCTTCTTCTTTAAGCTCTTTCACAACTAACTGTGTTTTTCTTCCTTCTACTGAGCACCGAAGGAAGTGGATTGCTATTAACATAATATTTTGTTTGTGCATTAAAGAATATAAGAGAACATCTGGCTTTTAACACACTATTTCTACTATGTTACTCAAATATGTCGTTATTTACAAATTCCTCATGTAGGTGGTAGCTCTATAAATAAGTGCATATAACTCTGCAGGAAATTTGGAACATTTATAAATAGTAATAATAACCTCAGAAAGCAATATTTTGACACAAAAATATATTGTAGCAACATGAGCAAATTAAGTATTAATAAATTTATTTCCCCAAATCTAAGAATGCATGATATAAAATCCAACAAGTTATTTTCTTCCTCGGTTGTCCCACGATACCTTATATTGAAACAGTTTCACTGCTATTATGAAAACACTTTTCCATCACTCTCTCTTTGCTCACTTGTTGACATATTTACTTCTAACCACACTAAAATTTAGTAAAGTAAATTTACCTGTGAATATAGAAATATTTGGATGAGGCAGGATTTAAATACACATTCAAAGCTTTTACTGCAATGACAAGTAATACAGAGCAATAAGAGATTGAGATTTAAAGGGACATTCGATTTATAATCCCAAATCCATCTGAATTTGAAATGCTTTTTCTCATATTATCTTTTCTTAAAAGTCAAGTTTTGGGGGCTCTTTCAATTTGTTTATCAAATCTTTCAATGACAAGAAAAAGCCATAATTTAAGGTCCTGACTTTGCCCTTATTTTAAGAGACTGTGTCCTCCCTGTGAAAATCTTTGCCTTATAAGTTTAAATCTGCGATTTATTGTATTTACACTGCCAACTATCTCACTGAAAGTTACTTTGAATCGTCTCACATTTGTGTTTTACTTTTAGAATTATATCCATGTATTAAATAAAGGGACTTTTATTTTTATTATCATCATGTATTAAATCTAGGAATTTTTTAATTTAAGCTACTTGGCCACAAGGGCACACTGAAATCATTGTTCCCTGGAAGGATTCAGAACATCAAACCTGGCCCTGAATCAAGGCCAGTAGTTTTCTGAAGCTGTTGGTTTCAAGCAGGAACCTAAAGTGGTATCTTTCTTTGGTCTGTTGACCATTTCAGAACTTTAGAAATGTAATGGTCAATTCATTAGAAAGAAACAAATAACTAAATAAATTTTACTCGGCCCGGCCCCTAAGGCGTGGAGTGCCAGGCACTCCGCCTCGTCCCTGGAGCTCCGCCCACCCCCTGGGGTGAGCCAAGTGCTCTGCTCCACCCCAGGAGCTCTGACCAGTCACCGGTGGGCCCTGAAGATTCTCCTGAGCCTGTATACACAGACGCGCTGACAGAGCCTGGCGGTTAGCTGTGTAACCCCGCCTACCTGACCAGACACCCCATGGCTGTGAGGGCTTGCCAAAGCGTGCTTCTCCACCTCCTGCCATAGCAATTTCTGTACACCCACATATTATACAGCATATTTAGAAGCAGCCAAGTCTCTGCCAAAAGTAAGATCATGAGGGAGTAAATAAACCAAAAGTGCAGTTATTACCAATGGGAAGACCACTGACAAGGTGGTAGAACAACGGAGGTGAAGTGGAGAAAATTGATTAATTGAATGAGCCATCATCTATATAACTGAGTAATAAAGACGAAGACAACATTTTGTAATACAATATCCAGTGGTAACCCCCTACTATTTTCTCTGTAATTTGGTATTTCCTTTATTGTTTTTGTGTTAACAAATGCAAAGACGACACTGTAACACAGCATCCAGTGATGGTTCCCTACTGTCTCCTCCGTAATTTGGTATTTCCTTTATTGATTTTGTTATAACAAATACAAAGATAACGTTATATTATACAGCATCCAGTGCCAATTCCCTACTATCTTCTCTATAACTTGGTATTTTCTGTATTGTTTCTGTGTTATCCTGCATTCTTTTGTCTTTATAATAAAATTTAAAAAGAAAGAACATCAAACCAACCACAGAAAGACACTAATACTTCTAGTGTTTATTCACAGTAAGCAAATGATGAGCCATTTGAAATTTCTTCACAAAATATACCATTAGTAAATAAAAGAGTTTAGTCACTAAGAAGATATGCATGCATATTTCCAATACATTTATTTTGTTTGCTAGTAAGCTCAATCTGGGTAAAAATACAGCCATCATATAAACAAGGACTGAATCACAGCAGTCCTGTCTACTGCCTGAACATGTTGTGCCAGAACTAGCGATTCTTTCTACTGAAATCATTGGCCCATGAGGAAACTGTAGTATGATATGTTTATTAAAATAATCTTGGCGTCTTCAATTGTACTGTGCCTTCATGCTCTACCTCTGGTCTCCTTTAAGGTCTTCATAGTTTATACATTTTTCTACTGCTGTCTTTGCATATTTGTTCTGTTTGGATGTCTTCCGAAAATATTTACTCATCCTTCCACCCTTAACTATGTCCATTTTTTTCTTCTGTGGATTCCTGATGCCATAGCTAATACATTTCCTGATGTCACTAAGTTACTAGTAGTTGTCCCTGTGAACCATGAACAGAATGGAATTAGAATTTGCATTTAGAACCAGAGACATCTTCAGGGAATGACACTTTCCATTCTCCCTCAGTGGCTTCCCTTTAATCAAGTCGCTTTCAGGGAATTTTTCTCTGCCAATTATATTAGAACACTTAATAGAATTCTAACCACGAGACATAAAGTAGCCGACATAGGTGAAATCTTCAGTTTTAAGATTATATTTAGATTTGATATATGTCTATTTTACCTCATAATTTCTACTACTATGCTCAAGTACCAATAGTCCTTCGTCCCACTTATAAGTTGTATTTTTAAACCAGATTCTCTTATCTTTTTGTTTGTTTGTTTTTTGAGACAGGGTCTTACTGTGTAGTTCCAGCCAGTCTTTGTCCAACTCTGTATCCCAGGCTGGCCTCGAACTTGCAGCAATTCTCCTACCTTAGCCTCCCGTCTTGGGATTACAGGTGTGCAAAGTCCTTCAGTTGTACTCTGTGAACAGCTGGAATATTTAAAAATATGATATTTAAGAGAGAAACATTTATAGAGGAAAAAGACAGTGGTCCAGCTGTGCCTGGTGGCCCATGCCTGTAATCCAGCATTCTGGGCGACTGACCCTGGAAGATCAAAAGTTCTGAGCCAGACTGGACACCTAGTGACTTAGCAGTTACCTGTCTCAAAACAGAAAATAAAAAATGGCTGAAGATGCAGCTCAGTGCAAAAGCCTGAGTTCATGTCCTAATGCTAAAGATAAAGAAGCCAGAAGAGAAGGAATGGTGTGGGCGGCAGAAGCAGTAATCTAAAACCTTTTATGTGTGCTAGATAAATCCACAAACAATCAATTAGGAATATTCTAGGAAATAAATATTTCTACAATATATCCCAAGGAAATGAAGATTTATCTTGTCAGTTATTTTCTGCCCTTTCTGAGAAAGGAGCTCTGAAATTCAGTACCTTGTGTGTTATGTTCCTTGTCCACAGAGAGTTTTTTGGAAGTTTTGCTCAAAAACCTTTTACATCTTGGTTCTACTTAAAAACAGCCCATTTTTGCTCTTCTGAATGAGTTCCAACTCCTTATGTTATTCGTAGTGCAGCCTTAGAAGCCTTTATGAAGGTCTTTATGGTAATCTAGTTTTGATTGATAATTATAAGTTACTGATTAGTAAGCCATATTTCATCAGGCCCAAATGTACAGTTCCGTTTGGCCATCTCCAGAGAACCGCACTTGCCGATTCTTTAACTGTCTCTGCCGCTTTACCTGTAAATCTTGGATTTCTCTACAGCCCATTGTATTGACTAATGCTATCATAAGCATGTGGGGAGAACATCAGGGACCTCACTATGGCTGAATAACAATGCCCTGCACCCCTCAAAAGCCTCTATGTTGAAGTCTGCTCTGCAGTGTTATTTTAAAAGGGGGCTTTTCAAAGGTGATTACTTCATTTGAATGCAATTTTCATGAGTGAGACTATTGCCCTTATAACAAGGGCCAAAGAGCTAGCTTGCTCTTTTGATCTCTATGAGGATATACTAAGAATTGGGCAGCCTCTACTGGAGAGAATTTGCCTACCAGAACTTCACCAAGATGGTACCCTGATCCCAGACTTTCTGAAAAAAATTAATTTCTGTCGCCATTAAGCTTCTCAGCATCTTGTTCTTTGGTAGCACGTGCCAAACTGACGAAGGCAAATTTCTTTAAGGCTGCTTATCTCAGAAAAACTGAACCCAATAGTGTTTTCCACACTCAGAAGGGCCCTTAGATCGTTCATCGTCTTCTCTGCCTCTACACTCCTCCCACATATGTCTGCACAGATACCCTGAGCTCACTGGTCTTCCCACACATCAACTTCTTTCCCAGAGTACTTGCTCTCATGTGTCCGGTGACAAGAAGAATCTTGTTCCAGAGCACGGGCCTGGTATCACCTATCATTCCTGCTCCTACTTAAACGTCTTTCTTTCACAGGATACTGCTTTATATAATATAGCTCAGATGCATTTCTACTGTCTGATTTTTACCTACATTTGTTTATTTTCTTTCTTAGAACATATACAAATAGTATTATTGTTCTGACACCACAAGAACTACAATTTTAAAAGCAAGTGAATTATATATCTGTATTCAACAAGTGCCATAATCATTTCTCTAAAAATTTAAGCACATTGATTAATATATCTGTAATTTATATATTACTTGAAATGTGCATATTTCCATCCCAGATTGATCTATTGAGCTTTCAAACCAGTACAACAAATAAACAATCAAAGGGATGACATATAGGTTATCTCCACCGATAGAATAATTAACAGATCTAAATCTTTCTCCCTGATACCATGTCCAGGGCAGTCCTAAGAAAATAGGTTATCTTACTCTCTGATTCTAAACACATGGGAAATCATGTACCTGAAAATTGCTTATGATACACATTACCTTTGTAATATGTTTTTGATGATAGACATTCATTCTCCAATCCCATCCACTGTACAGCGGACAGTGAAATTTTCATTGACTGTGGCATTGGCCTGCGCATGCAGCTGTACTTGTCACCGGGATCATGGAAAATGCACAGGGGCACGCCAATAACTTCACAGATGAGGGAGTGAAGATACATTCCATCTGAGAGTGCTGAAAATAAGAAATGCGCTGTAGAAATGTGCTGATTCATAACCTGGACCTGAGCAGAGCCAAATTCTAAGACTGTGAGGCAGCAATCAATAATTTTTCTGGTAAGTTTATTGAATATTTTTATGTGTTATTATAAAAATCTGAGGAAGGAAGATTCTTACAATCTAAAATATAATTTTCTATGAACTTCTTTATAGATACATTATGGTTAAATTTGGACCCAAAATCTCTCAGACAAACTTCCTAAAAAGCAATTATGTATTTAAAAATATATGTGCACACATTAAAAGAATCAAGGTACCAGAAAGAGCAATAACCCAACCAAAACAGAATATTGCATAAGTCTACTTTCAAAAATAACTTTAATTTACATAAAACAAGATGTACACATTATAATTGTCCAACTCTGTCAGTTTTGGTATTTATACATCTATTTTAACACTAACACAGAGGAACATAATACACTTCATCAAAAAGTGTATGTACTACTTCACATTTTCCCTGAAATTTAGCCACAGATGACCAGCTAATCTATTTTCTGTCACTATTGATAACATGTGCAATTGCCAGAAATCATGTGTATTGTTCTATGGTATATGAAGCCCAATGCAATTTGCAGCTTTTTGACCTGGATTCATTCGCTCTGCTATTCATGAGCCCAGCTGTACTGAATTCATCCATGTTAATATGTCAGTAGCGTTTCCGCTCTCTTCAGGCACACTATTACTGTCACACGGGTGTACCTCAGTGTACTTGGAGGGGGACACTGTAAAGGCTTTTGGTTACTGTGAGGAAAACTACTGCAAACGTTTTTGTAGACATCTTTCTGTATGAAATATTTTCATTTTTCTTGGGAAACTACCAGAGAGCATCATTGCTAGGTCATATCATAAGTGCATGTTTAACATAAAACAAAATTAACACACTTTCCCGAAGTATGTTAACATCTCCCATTTGCACTAACAACGTATGAAATTTCTAATCTTGCCACACTTCTGTGAACATTTGATGTCAATGTAGATATTTTGACTTTATTGATTTCACTTTTTCCTGACAGACATAAAAGTATCACATTTTAATTGTGCATCATTTTGTATAACGTTTATTCAAATATATTGCACATTTAAATTTTTTTCTTATTGTTAAACCAGGATTCATTTTGATAACACAGATGCTAGTTCTTTTCAGACATGCTTATTTCAAATATTTTCTCCCAGGATGTGAGCGCTTACTATGTGTTCTTAATGCAGTCCCTCTGGAAGACGTTTTAAATTTTTTAAAGCTCACTTACATCTGTTAAAAATTTTATGAGTCATACTGCTTGCACCTTGTTTACTAAGATGCGATCATTTCAAGGTCGTAAGATATTCATCTCCTAATGTGTCTCCAATCTTTTAAATAGAGTTATCTTTTAACACACTGTCAGATTTATTTTTACATATGTCACTTTAAATAAAGCTAATTTTGCACATGGAGTAAGAAGAGGGTTGAGGTTAATATTTTTAAATACATAAGTAGTCATTGAACTACATTTTAAAAGGCAGTTCTGCAAAAGTGTACTAATAAAAATAAAAAATGAAAAAAGTGTAAAAGCAAACTTGTTTTCCAGTTACTGTGTCACAAGTAAGGAAATATATGTGACTCTGTGTCTCTGTGTATGTGCGTGTGTCCATTTCCCTGCCATTGTCCTTTTTGTAACCTATCATTCCGTCAGTGACACCCTGTTGGCATGAGTATGTCTGCAAACTAAGTTATAGTATCAAGCACTAAGTTCTTCCAAAGGTGTTTTGTACCTAAACAAGGTACTTCACATTTCTTGTTAACTTGAAAATTCTCTTATTCATGTCTTCAAAAACCCTGTTAGTCCAGAGGGATGCTGTGGAGGTTAGAGGCAAATTATTGAGAACCAATTTTCCAACTATATTTAATGAATACAGACACAATTCACAGAGTGAATTTCTCAATTTATTTGTCTATCTTGTTTTCTGTCATATTTAATTTTTAGTGAACAGACTTATTCACACATCATAAAAACAAAGTATTTTATATTTTGCTGATGTTGTAAATGGCATTTTTTAAAAAAATCCTCTTAGTAATAGTTATGCCTAAAATTTAAAAACAAAACTAAGTAAATACTAAACATGTATTTTGACTTTGTATCTCATGAATTTATTATTTGTTTCATTAGCTTTGTGTGTGTGTATGTGTGTGTGAAGAAAATTTTACTTCCTTCTTTTCAATCTGTATATAATTTCTCTTTAACTGTCTTACTACACAGACTAAAAATTCCAGTATAACGTGGAACTAAAGTTGAGGGGATGAACAGATTCTTCTTTGTTGCAAGGATAGATATTAACGTTTTATACTAAACATATTGAGAATATGTGTAATCTTGGACATGTAATCAATGCTTATAGTACTATTGTTTCTATGACTAAGAAGCTAGGAAGATTCCAATAACTATCAAAACTAGCACAAAAGTACTTTGTGTTATATTGATAAAGTTGACTAAAATTCAGAACTGAAAATTGAAGTATAGTCATACAGATTAATAAATGTGAAAAGAACAAATCATGGAAGAATATATACAGTACATACTATTCAACTAGGAAACACCTAACAATCTATGCTACAGAAAAGTTGAGTAAATGTAAAATTACCCCAAACATGGAATGATTAAAAAATATTATGGGTTATATTTAAACTGGGTGGAAAGAGAGGCCCTATTAGGATGAAAGAGACACACACTGGAATATAATTTTGTGTATTGCACTTTTGTATACATGGCATATGATAATTGAGATGAGGATCCACTTGTACATTTTATTATTTATAATTGTTGATATTTTATATAGCTGTATATGTGCATGTGCTTGTGTGTGTCTGTGTGTGTGTGCTTACCATCATTGCAGACTTGGCCAAGTTAATATGGCCAATTTTCAAATGTTAGAATCAGTTAATGCTCAATTTTAGCAGCACTTACAGATTTTCATTTTAAAATATGTTTCAGAATTAAATTATATTCCGTATTTCTTAATGAAGATGCAGTAAGAAGCTCAATTTTATATTGATTTCTTCTCTGGGTTTTATTGATCATTTTATCAGCAAGACTTGGAACTAATAGCTTTGGGGCTGGCTGGACACAATTTAGCAAGTGTAGCACCTACTCAAATATCATAGATTTGGAGTTTGAAACTGAAGTCACACATTTCAAGTTTCAAATTCCACTAGCTATGAGAAAGAAATCAATTTCTTGTGCAAGAAAATAAAAGCCCATTTTTTGCTAAAGCTCTGGAAAAATTCTTTACATGCCATATGAAAAAATTTGACTAAAGAATTTAAGTATGATCCTAAAGCCAAAGACATTTATTTCAAAACTAACATATTTCATTTAAGAATTATAATTTTAAAGAAATCTATTCATTAATTTTTAAGTACATAATCCAGCTCTTATATTAATAACCTGTTTAAAGCAAAGCGGTTTGGCTGTATCTTGATTAAGACCACAAACATTGGAGAAGAAATGAGAATTTATCATGCCATTTGCATTTTAAACTCTACCTTACAAGTCATGAAGGAATAATATAATATGGTGTAGTACAACATATTTCTGAAATATGTCATATTTTCTGAAGAAAATATTATTAACCTAACATTTCAGATAAATAACTTGTTGGAATACCCAATGGACAGAGAAAGGCATTAAAATTAATGAATCAGGATAAAAACTAAACATGTCAAGCCAATCTAAGGAATGAATAACAACTAAGAAATTTCAATTTTCCTTTTAATTCCTAAGAGAAATGATGTGGTTCTAGTGGTTACATTACCTTTTCAATATATTCAAACCTGTTTCACAAGATTTTCTATATGCATATTTTAATATAAGTTTTAAAAGGGGCATTTCAAACTGAGTTTCATGCTTATAAACTGAGACTATCAGGTTCTTGTTAATACCATTTAATGTACCTGTAAGGGACTTACTATAAAGTTACTCATAGCTGTATTTCAAGAGCTAAATTAAAATTACAACCCAGAAAGGAAAACAAAAATTGATAAAGATTAATGAAGGAAGAGAACTGAAGAGTAGATGCAACCTGAAAATTGAATTTCTAAAACAGTAAGTTGGAGAGCTAATCTATGGAAAATATTTTAAGTCACAAAGTCTAAGTAAATTGAAATTATAAGAAAATTATTTTTAACTAATGCTGGGCACATGATCCAGAAATGACAGAAACACAGAGAATCAGGACTGATAATGATATTATTAATATATTATTAACAATATATTATTAATATATTAATATATAATTAATATATTTATATATTATATATTAATAATATATAATATTATATATTAATAATATATTAATATATTATTAATATAAAATAGAGTGAGTGTTCATTCAACATTCATTGAGTGATTGCTTCCTATTTGGATGGATTATGTTATTTTCCAGTGATAGTGAAATCAAACTTAGTTTCTGCACTTAAAGCAGCATTGATTGTTCTGTAAATAATTTCTCTCATTTGTAGTGCAGGAACTAATGAGAATTAATATAAAGGGCGACTTAAAAATATAATTCAAATCCCAACTCATTCTCACCTGGATAGTTAGAAGAAGCACAGAGTAGAAAGTGAAAGGAACACACCCTCCTAGAGCCAAGTGCAGTGCACTGGCCTGTAATTCCAGCCCTGGGGAGGCTGAAGCAGGAAGATCGATGCAAGGTAGAATCTAGCTTGGACTATATAGTCAGTTTAAGGCCAGCCTGAACTATAAAGCAAGGATAGATAGATAGATAGATAGATAGATAGATAGATAGATAGATAGTCTCTATGTAGTCTTGCATATATACATGGCCTTGCTTTATAATATGGCCTTATAAAAGCAAGACTACATAGAGACTATACATCTATACATATATATAGTATATATATTCTTGTCCATCTATATATACATATATCTTTCTAAATGATCCCCTCAATTGCCCTCAATGAGCCACCACTTTTCTCCAGGCCACAGCTCCCAACATCACATTCAGCCACGACATTTTTGGTGGATTAATCCACCAATGAATATAACTCTAACATAATCCATCACATTCTAGAAGGCACTCGACATGTGCAGCAACTAAGACACGATGACAGGATGGAACCCTTACAAGAGTTCATTGCTGCTACTGGGATTCAAATTCAGAAGTTTGTATCCTAGTGTTGTTTCCCCATTCTTCATATTTGGACCTTATGTTGGATTGCAGTGTTTTCTTGTAAAAGAAAATTTGGATCAGCATCAATGATAAATTCATGTTTATAAAAGGACCAGGAAATATCACGGTATGAAGTGTAAAGCAAAATCTTTAAATCATTTCCAGTTCTAGGTTATCGATGAAATTATTGTGCAGTTTAAAAAAGGTAGTTTAACAATAATAAAGTAAGCAGACAAATACTGAATGATTTCACTTGTATGGTAATGGAATCAAGAAGGAAAGAGTAGAATTATGTTAGCAAAGACACAGGAAATAGTAGAAAGGGAATTAGTGTAAAGTATTGATCGAGTGATGCAAAAATATGTTAAGGAAATCTGTAAGACAATGCGGTCTCTATATTTAATAACAGTATATTGTGTAATTGAAAATTGCTAATAGACTTTAAATGTTATCAACACAAAAAATATGTGTGCTGATGCATATGTTAATTACCTTGATTTAGCTCTTTCATCGTGTATACCTATATGAAAATTTTATATTTCATTAAGGCATACAATTGGTTAATAAAAAATAAATTTCTAACTTTTCTTTTGTGTTTTTTTTTTGATACTGAGAATCGAACTCAGGACCTTGTGCTTGCCAGGTAGGCGCTTGGGCTACTGAGCTCTACCCCCGGCCCTGAAAAATAAATTTCTAAAAAATATAATCAAGCAATTTGAAGCTGATCACATTTTTCACACTGAAAATGGCAGGACAAAAAAAAAAAGGATGCAAAGGTGGCTTATATTTAAAGAAATAAGTGTTCACAAATTGGAAAAGTTGGTAATTGCTAGATGCTATGGCAGCATATTCAAATGTAAGTAAATTTCACACCTTGGAAAGTCATTTTCCAGTAGGTAACAAAGTGGTTCTACTCTGGTTCTATTTGTATGAAATCAAAATCGAGAAACAACTGACAGCAATGCGGAGAGTTAAAAATATCTTTTTGTTTTTGCAGCAGGAATGTCATAAATTGCATATACTTTATGTAAATTGAAGTGAATTACTACTAACTCAGTACAGCAAGTGTAGAATGTTTGTAGATTTATTCCAGGTACGTTTTCACTTGGTAGTGTAAAAGTGTCACAGAAAATAGAGGGGTGCCCCATGATGGGAAGCCTGACATTAGTTTGAAGGGTGTTTAGAAATTTGCCTTTTATTTTATATTTTTGGAAATATGCCTCACAGAGCTTTCTGTCTAAATTCTGTTTTCAGTAGTATTTTCACAGAAAGAAAACATTAATAAATTACTGGGAACTACTTTCAGATTAATGCTGACAAATGCTTCACCCACGCATTTTAGTAAGGATGATGCAGTCTGCTTCAGTGTTCTACTCCCGTTATTGAAAAGGGAAAGCATTAATGCACTTCTGAGAGGAATGGAAATATTGATGTGCCATGAAAAATGAGATAGCGTTGGAAGAACCGCCTCCAGGGCCACTGTGCTTCTAGTGCACCCAGAACTCTCAGAGGCTATTTCTTTTTTTTTTTTTTTTTTTTTTTTTTAGTTTTTTTTTTTTTTTTTTTTTTTTTTTTTTTTTTTTTTTTTTTTTTTTTTTTTTTTTTTTTTTTTGCGGTACTAGGGATCGAACTCAGGACCCTGCGCTTGCTAGGCAAGCGCTTATTCCACTGAGCTATATCCCCAGCCCCCAGAGGCTATTTCTTAATTCAGGAGCCAGATTTTGAATTTTTATCTGACAAAATAATCCCAGAAGTTTACTGTGCTCTTCATGAAGAACTATGTAGCCTTTTTTATTATCAGAATAAGGACTTTTCAAAAATTTATTACCAAAATAAAAGAAGGGAAACATATTAACAGACAGACATCCGTTTAAAAATAGCATAAGAACAATAGAAGCAATACAGAGTGACAGAAAAGGTACAAGGAATTTAACAATGGTTATTGTATTACGTATTGTTATTTTCCAAGTGGTTTCTCAGAAGAACAAATAGAGACATGCAAGATTGATCAAATAATTAATCATTAACTGTTCCTTTCAATAATGTGACAGAAGTCAGTAGTTCAGCTATGTTAACTATCCTGTATATGCATACATATATAATTTCCTTTTGTACATACATAATTTCCCCCTTTTTCCCTTCTCTTTTCCCTCACCCCAGTTGCTCTTTAATTTTGAGTATGTTCCTTTCATTTCAGAAAGGCTATCATGCCTCCTAATTTTTATTCACCTTTTGAGGTTCTTACACTAGTGAGACAATACGTTGCTTACACATAGAGGTCTTGCTTGTTTCACTTGTGAGTATGGTCTCTAGATGTGACCATTTATGTGTAAAAGCCTCAAGTTTATCTTTATTCATAGATGAATAATATTCCGTTATATAGAAGTGCCACAATTTTTTTATCCATTACTCAGTGGAAGGACATTTGGGTTGCTTCCATAATTTAGCAATTATAAATTGGGCTGCTATAAACATAGGTGCACATATATTGCTGTGATACGATGTTTTCAGATCTTCTGGGAAAATACCTCGAAGGCATAGCTGGGTTGAATGGGATCTCCAGACTTAGTTTGCTGAGGAATCTCCAAACTGATTTCCACAGTGGTTTCACCAACCTGCATTTTCACTAGGAGTGGAGAAGAGTTCCTCTTTCTCCACAGCCTCACCAGCATTAGTTATTGGTTGATTTCTTAATGATAGCCATTCTTACTGGGGTGAGGTGCAATCTCAATGCTGTTTTATTTTGCATTTCTTGAATGACTAATGATGTTGAACATTTTCTCATGTATTTATTTGCCATTTGTAATTCTTTATCTGAGAAGAGTGTATTCATCCCAGCTGCCCATTTTTGGATTTGGTCTTTGAATTGGGGGGCTGATGTTTTTAATTCTTTATATGTTGTAGATAGAAGACCTTTGTCTGAGGGACAGTCAGCCAAAAATTTTTCCCAGTTTGTGGGTTTTCTTTTTATCTGCTGGTGATTATTTTAGATGAGCAGAAACTTTTCAATAGGAAGACATCCTAATTGTTGATTCTTTGATGTATTTCACGGGCACTTTGGTTTGTGTTCATGAACTATCTACCTCTATGTGTTCAAGATTTTTACCTATTTTCTCTTCCAATAGATTTAGTGTTTCTGTTTTAATATTTAGATCTGTGATCCATTTTGACTTCAGTTTGGTGCATGGTGATAGACTTGGGTCTACTTTCAGTCTTTGGCAGTTGTTAAGCCAATATTTCTAGCACCATTTACTAAAGAGGGTATCGTTCTTCCAGTGAGTTTCTTTGGCCCCTTTGTCAAAGATTAGGTGGCTGAGTGTGTTTGAGGTTGTGGCTGCATCTTCCGGTCTGTTTGATTGATCCTCTGGTCTTCTTTTTAGCCAGTAGTAGGTTGATTTTATTACAGTAGCTTTATAATATAATTTCAGGTTAGGAATTGTGATTCCACTTGACTTTTCCTTGTTGCCCAGGATTGCTTTTCCTATTCTGGGTCTCTTCTGGTTCCAGATGTTTTCTCTAGATCTGTGAGATATTCCAATGGTACATTAATAGGAATTGCATTGAATCTGTACAACAGTTTTGGTAGCATGGCCATTTTCACAATGTTGGTTCTTCCAATCCATGAGCAAGGAATGTTTTTCCATTTATTGAAATCTTCTTTGATATCTTTTTTCAGAGTATTGTAGTTTACATTGAATAGATGTTTGACTTCTTTTGTTAAATTGATTCCTAAATATTTCAATTTCTTGGATGATATTTTGAAAGGTATGGTTTCCTTACTTTCTCAGTATGTTTGTTGTTTGTGTATAGGAATGTTATTGAATTTTGAGTGTTGACTTTGTATCCACCTAAATGGCTAAATGTGTTAATTAATTCAAGGAGTCTTCTTGTGGAGTGTTTAGGGTCTTCTATGTGAAGTATCATGTCACCTGCAAATAGTGATAATTTCGCTTCCATTCCTATCCTCATTCCTTTTATTTCTCTCTCTTGTGTAATTGCTCTGCCTAATGCTTCCAGAACTATATTGAATAGGACTGTGGACAGTGGACATACTCATCTTGTTCCTGATTTTAAAGGAAAATCTTTCTGTTTTTGTCTATTTAGTATGATGGCTGTTGGTTTGTCAGAGATGACTTTGATCAGATTGAGGTAAAGACCATCTATTCCTATTTTCTGTAGAGTTTTTATCATGAATGCATGTTGGACTTTGGCAAAAGCTTTTTCTCAACCTACTGAAATGATCATATGATTTTTGTCTTGGCTCTACTGATATGGTGTATAACGTTAATTGATTTGCAAATGTTGGACCATCCCTGCATTCCTGGAATGAATCTGACTTGGTCATGGTGTATGATTTTCTTGATGATTTTCTGTGTTCTGTTTGCTAGTATTTTACTGAGTATCTTTGCTTCTATATTTGTTAGGAGATTGCTCTGTAGTTCTCTTTCTTGGTTGGGTCTTTCTCTGGTTTTGATATCAGTATAATATTTGTCTCCAGAAATGAGTTAGGGAGAATTGCTTCCTTTTCAATTTCATTGAAGAGTTTAAGGAGTGTTGGTATTAAATATTCTCTGAATTTCTTGTAAAATTCTGCTGTGAAATCCACCACAGCCTGGGTTTTTCTTTGTTAGTAAGTTTTTATGTTTTCAATCTTATTAATTGATATTGGGTTGTTCAGTATTTCTATATCTTTTTGATTCAACTTCAGTAATTCATACATTTCTAGAAATCTGTCCATTTCTTGTGAGTTTTCTATGGTATCAGAGTAAAGATTTTCAAAGTAGGTTTTAATGACCTTTTGGATTTCTGTAGTATCTGTAGTGATTTCATCCTTTTCATTCCTAATTCCATCAATACGAGTTTTTTCCTTTCTCTTTTGATAAGGTTGGCTAGGGGTTTATCAATTTTATTTATTCTATGAAAGAACCAGCTCCTTGGCTCATTTATTTTTTATAGGGTTTTCTTGCATTAATTTCCACCCTGATCTTTATAATCTCCTCCCTTCTTTGGGCTTTGGGCTTGACTTGTTCTTCTTTTTCTTAAAGTTTTAACTGCAGCATTAGGCTATCTATTTGTTCTCATTCTGTTTTCCTTATGTGTGAGTTCACTGCTATAAATTTCCCTCTGAGGACTGCTTTCATTGCATCCCACACATTCTGGTAAGTTGTATCTACATTTTCGTTTGTTTGTAGGTATTCTTTAATTTCTTCTTTAATTTCTTCTGTGACAATATTGGTTGTTCAGGAGGTTATTATTTAATTTCCAAGTGTTTATGAAGTTTTTGGCATTCCTTTTCTCATTAATTTCCAATTTCAATGCACTGTGGTCAGATAATAAGCACGGGATAATTTCAGTTCCTCTGCATTTAGGTAGGTATGCTCTATGGGCTAGAATGTGGTCTATTTTGGAGAAAGTCCCGTGTGCAGCTGAGAAAAATGTGTATTCTGATGTGGGTGGAATATTCTGTAGACATCTACTAAGTCCATTTTTCTATATACCTTTAAAAATCATTCTATTCTTAAGTAAATTCAAGAAAATCCAAGTAATAACTGTCATAGTGATAGTGCATTTCAGTTGGCAAGTTGTGGAGATGACTACAATAATAAATAACAAAGTATAGTTTTAGTTTATTAATGTCTTCTAGCACTGTATTTGAGTTCTGTGATACTGCATCTCTCTATAGAGGATATATAGCCTTCTTTCACTAGATAGCTCATGTTTTTATGAACCATTTTTTCATTGAGGTTTCTGTGGAGTGTGGTAGTTACTCGTCAAAAGGTATTATTAAGTCTTGCTTTCCTAGCAATTATGTATCATTTTCATATCAATAGTGACATGAATAAAACCGATAAAAGGGGTTCATGTATTCTTGCTTTAGAATACTTTTATGCCTACTAAATTACAATGAATAAGTTCATTTTATACTTCACTGAACCAAAAACAGTATTTACATTTGCAGATTCTGTTTCCTTGTCCAGCTCCATGTTGAGCTGATCCATGTCCAGCAGTGATACTACTTTGAAACAAAATACAGAATAGTAGGGTAATCAATGTTATAATATGCTCAATACACTGAGGCAAAGCTAGACTCAGAATATGATCTTTTATGTAATATAACATCTCACAGAAATACAAGTCAATGGATTTATCCAATCACTTTATTTGTGAAAGGGTTGCATTTTTTTCCAAAATAAACAATGTAGTCTGCTTTTAATTATAATAGTCATTTCATTAAGTTTATATCTTCATTAATATTCATTAATATTACTATGAATAATCATATTGATATTCATTAACATAGTACTTCTACACATAAGACTGTACTATAATGCAAAATAATAATAAAATAAAAACATGTCCACAATAATGGTGAAATACAAATATATTAAATCTATAAAATGGTAATTAAAGTACAAAGCAGTCGATTACATTAGTCTGTTACTAAATATTGTAAGATTGTCTTGGGAAGGAACATTTTGCTTTTCAGCCTTTTTAAAGGTAATAACTTCACTGACCCTCAAGATTATAAGAGGAGAAAGAACAAGTTAACAAGTTAAAACAGAAACATACACACCAGAAAAGAAGATATCAGAAAGCTTTAAATTCCACCTAGTTATTACACATAGAGTGGGTTTTTCCTGCATAAAAATTTGAAGGAAATATTATTGTCAGACTGTTGATAACAATATTAGGAACTCAGACTTGAGAAGGATTGAAAATTAATGACAAAAGGAACTTTGTAGGTACACATATTTCTACTTGAGTAAAATAGAAAAATTCTCCCATATGAATTATTCACATCTATTGTTTTCACTTTAACAACAATCAAAATACAATTATAAGAAAATGACCAACCTTCCCCAAGTCAGCAGTAATGGTTGAAGCAGAAAGTTGACATCACCTCATTTATAGAGCCAAGGGCTTCTACACTAACCAACCTAACACATACATGCAAACACTAGAGGTCAATGGTATAAAAAATTCATTGACCCAGGTGTCCTCCTTTACAAATGAGATACCAGCTAGTATTTTTTTTAAATTACTGTCCTTTGGTGGCCCTATTTAACAAAATCAATGATCTCAGTTGTGACCTTCCAATTCAGACACATTGGAGGGGATGAAGGGAGGGGTCAAATATATACAACAATTCCCAGGAATAAAATCCACTTGCACCTTGAATTATCAAGAGAAGGCATTAACCACTACGTGACCCTGAGTTAATGATTTGATATCATCTATCCTGTGCTTCTTGAAAATATATTAGGGAACAGCTCAAATATTCTGAGCAAATAAGTAGAAGGTTCTTGGGGAAGAGTATCTCAAGCTCGTGTTGAAAAGCAATTTGAGGTTAATTGCCTGAGCTCGAGGCAGAGTTGCTAGTTCCCCAGTCTCCAGGGCAGAAGTTGAAACTGAGTGGAGAAGAGATATTACTCCAGGAGGAAGTATAATGGCTCTATTTGGTGAGTGTGTGATTGCAGGACCAATGATCTGTTAAATGACGCACAGTCCTCCAGAGAGGAACTCCCTGATCCAGAACTTGGTAATGAAAGTTAGATCAGGGACAGAACCATCTAATTGTCCTCCCATGATAACATTTAGAGAATTCAGGGAAGACACAAAAACAGGTGTCTTTAAGCTGAAAAGCTTTTGATAGAAAGTGAACCATAGTCACCACAGAGGACATGACACAGAGGGCTGAGGGAAAGATTCATGTATCCGTAAAAGGCTCTCTACATATAATATAATCTAAAATGATATTCCTGTTTGTACATGGGAGATGTATCTTTTACGTAATGCACGCAATGAAAATACAAGCTAGGCCAGTTGAAAGCACTGTATATTTCCATGATGCATAATATTAATGAATTTTAAGAAATATGCTCTTCCTAATTCATGCATGTGGAACTACTACCTGAATTTACTTTGATGTACCCAAGGAAAAATTTTCTCAGAATATCTAAGCCAAAGAATTGTGAAACCTCAGTGTCTTTTGAGCCTGAGATCATCATCGTTGCCAACAGGGAAGATAAATTACAATGCACTTCCTCCACAGCGTCACAGTTTACTACTTGTAAACACACAGATGACAACTTAAAATGATGAGCCATACAGCAGGGATATCTTTAATGATATCAGTTCTTTAATCTCTCATAGCTAAAACATCTGAAATTACTATTTGGTGAAAAAGTTAACAGAGGAATCTACCTTTTGAAAATAAATTTTCTAATGTTCAGTAAGTTATTTAATATAATTTCCCCTTTAAGTGGACTTTTTCCTGTGTTATGGCCCATACAAACCTTAACAATTGATAACTTACATGTTATATTTATAAGAAAAATATTATTTTTTAATATCATTAAACTATATTCTTTTAACATAATTTAAATTTTGTATTACATAGTCTTTAAAATAAACATTCCAATTTTAACAACTTTTATTTACATGAAGAAGTTCAATTTTATACTATAATTCTATATTTATGATCTCTTTTATACCTTAAACTTTTTTCCAACTATTCAGGTGGCTGTAATTTTTTTCCCCGTAGTGCTGGGGACTTAACTCTGGGACTTGCACATGCTAGATAAGCACTGTACCTCTGAGCCTAGCATTTGACCTACATCTCAAAGCGTGAGGTACCTGGAAATCTCCCTGCCCATTAGCATTCAAATTGTTCTTGAATATTTACCTAAATCTTGCAGCTTAGTTAACTACAATCATTTTTAATTTTTGTATCTTAGTATTATGCTTTGTTTTTGATATTTCCTTTTAAATACACCTGCAATTATTGAGCATACACTTTACTTTTCGTTCTAAATGATTTTCTTCATTTGTTATCCTATACAACAGTGCTATTCTCAGCATTTCTAGAGTCTGTTTTAAGTTATCAGCATTCAAAAGGAAATTAAAATGTGTCACATAGAGAAAATGTAGACCACCAAGACAAGTTTTAGTGGGACAGTTAATAATTTCATTTGCTATAGCATTCAATAACTGTTAATTTGTTAATAGATATGTTTAAAAGAGCAAGTATATCATGGATCATTTCTCGAAGAATTTTACTAAAGAATTTTTACAAAGCTTCTTAAAAAATGATTAGTCACAAAAATACTGCACAAAATAATGCAGGACTTCATTATTAATTTTTAAAAGATGCAAGTGATAAACTCATGGTGTAGTTATATATACTTTTCTTTTTGCAGTACCGGTGTTTGAACTCAGGACCTTACGCTTACCAGGCAGGTGCTTATGCCAGTGAGCTGTGTCCCCAGCCCTATACTTTGTATTTACTGATTATGCTAACAATTTTCTCTTTTGCAGTTGCACTTATTCATTATTTAATTCTCTTCTGAGTACCAGAGATACACAAATGTAAAAAGGTTTTGCCGGGAAAAATACACCTGACATCTACAACTGACGGGAGGCCGGGTTTATGGGGCGGGGTCATGGTCTCAGACGATTCAGGCTTCAGTCAACTGTTTTTAAAGCAGAAACATCATGGTGAAAATCTGGGAGGAGGAGTGCGGCCCATCGCATGGCAGGCTGAGCACAAAGCAGAGTAACATCCCCCGAAAGGTCTGCACAGGGTCCAGATATGGTGCTCATGACCGACCCAGGCTCATTTACAAGTGTGCTTTACTAAGCACGGAGATGCCTCTAAAGCCTATCAATTTGACAGTCCAGCTTCGCTAACACAACTTTGTCACTTGTGAGTCTAAAAGACATGACTTTAGAGCAATGTTTAGTTCCCAGCAAAATAACTAAGAGGAAACTGCAGAGATTTCCCATATTCCCCCACAACATACAAGGCCTCCCTGCATTAAAACGGTGTGGTATTTTTCCTATAACTGATGAATGTACATGGAGACATCATTACTATCCAGCATTAAAAATTACATTAGGATTCAACCCTGGTGTTACACATTCTTTGGGTTTAGAAAACTGTATAAAATAGATCCTTAATTACTATGGTATCACACAAGTACCGTCACTGCCTGGGAAATGATCCATTTTCTAGCTATACATCCGCCACACACAACTTCTGGAAACCACTACTTTTATTCCTTTATAGTTTTGCATTTTCCAATGCTATTATGTTGGAATTATACAATATCTCTTCAGATTGTATTTCCCCTAGAAACACAGATTCAAATTTTCTACGTCTCCTTTCCATCTTAACTTTGAATAATCTTCCACTTTCTGCATGAATCACACATAGTTTCTGTGAATATGCACCTACTGAGGATATCTTGCTGACTTCCAATTTTGTTAATCATGCATAACCCCACAAACACTCATGTGCAGGTTTTGTGTATGCATGCATTGACTTGTGAGTAAATACCAAGGCCATAATTGCAGGATTACATGATAAAAATATGTTTCATTTGCTAAGAACATACTAAACTATTTGAAAGTGATTATAGCATTTAGTATCACTATCATCAATGAATAAAAATTCCTGTTTTCTGTTATCTTCATTATCAGTTGAGTTTGTCAGTGTTTAGGAATCTGGTCATACTGATTAGTATATACTGGTGTCTTTTTGTTATTCTCCTATATATTTTCTTAAGGTTGTAGAACATCTTTGCATGTGTGATTTTTTTTCGCATCTGTATCTCCTCTTTGCTTAAATGTTTGTTACACTTTAAATCAGTTTGTGCTCTTGCTGTGTTTTAAGAGTCATTTTTGTTTTGGTTAACTGTCCTTTATTATGTCCTTCCCTGCAAATATGTTTTTTCTCAATCTGAACCTTCTCTTATTCTCTTGGCATTATCTTATGCAGAGCAGAAGGTTTAAATTTAATGAACTCCATCTTATCAAATATTTTGCAGACCATGCCCATGGCACTGTACCGGAAAACTGACAACCAACCTCATGCTCATTGATATTTTCATCTCCATTTTTTCTAGGAGCTTTGTGGGTTTAATTTTATATTTCGGTTTATAAACTATTTGAGATAAGTTTTTGAAAGGTGTAAAATCTGTGTTCAGATTGACTAGTTGGCATATGGATGTCTAAGTCCTGGCACAATCTGTTAAAAAAACTATGTTTTCAGAGCCAGGCATAGGGGCACACATCCGTAATCCCAGCACTTGGGAGACTGAGGCAGGAGGATCATTGTGAGTTTGAGGCCAGCCCAGGCTACAAAGTGGGCTCAAGACCATTCTGAAGTGCGTAGCTAAACCCTGACTAAAAAAGACAAAAAAAAAAAAAACCCCACTATGTTTTCTATATTCTTCTAGTTTTTCTCATTTGTCAGTGATCACTTGAATATATTTATGTGGGTTTGTTTCTGTGCTTTTATGCTTTATTGGTCTATTTCTTCCTTCCTTGATCAGTACAGCATTGCCATGGCTACTATAACTTTACTATTACTCACAATTCTGAAAAATATGTTTGAGCACTTACTATGGGAAAGATATTTTAGGAGGAATTGGTGACAAAACTAAAGACAAAATCAGACGTGAATTATGAACTCATGGATACAAAAATTCAGTGGAGAAGATGGAAATCAACCACCATATTAATGAATATCTGGTTGTTCATTAAGTAAAAATCTCCAGTTCAAGAAGTAGTATTGAAAGGTGGTGGGACCAAAAGAAGAGTATAATTGTATTGGAATAGAAATTTTTGTCTTATTATTAACCACAGAGGAAATTAATATTTTAACATGATATATCATAATCACTGGATGATAACTAAAAGGAATTTCTAGACAAATTAAGCTTTGTAGTAGAGAGATTGCTGTGAAAGTTGATGATAATATGTACAACAGGATGGTTATAGGCAGAAGAGAGCAAGTGTCTTAAATAAATATTAAGAAGGTAAAATGGCTGGGAATTTGTGCACCATTAATTATAGCCTAAGTGGAGAATGAGATTGGAAACACATTGCAGATGTTTAATTAATATGATATTCTCAAGAACAATGGTATTAAACAGTGAGCTTGAGAACAGAAGAAGGCAAGATGTTCATCATTAGGTTATTTCTTTGAGCTCACAGATTTTTTTTTTATTTTAAAGAGAGTAGTACAAGAAAAACAAATAGAAAAATATCAACAACACAAACAGAAAATAAGCAAAGCAAAGTAAGCACATTAAAAGTGATACAGTGTTTCCAAAAAATGATAGGAATTAACAGTGGTTGTTATATTACATATTGTTATCTTCAACTACATTGCTCAGATTACAGGATATAAGAATGGAAGATTGTTCAAACCATTAAAAAGAATAAAAAGTAATTATTAGATAAAACATTAGAGGTAATACAGAGTTTCACTAGACAAGATGGTAGGAATTCACCATGGTTGTTCCTTTGTATAGCGTCGACTTCAAATCCATTGCTCAGATTACCAGATATAAGCATGCAAAATTGGTCAGAATATTAAAAAAAATTAAGCATTAACTGTTCCTTTCAATATACCATCAGACATCAGCAGTGCACTTGTGCGAGATATATCTATTTGTCTATCTATATCTATCTATATAGCTAGATAGATATCCTTGTGTGTGTGTGGTGTGTGTGTGTGTGTGTGTGTGTGTGTGTGTGTGTATATATATATATATATATATATATATATATATATATCACCTTCCTTCTTTTTTCTTCTTTCCCTCATCCCAGTTGTTCCTTCCTTTGATCAATTTCTTTCCCTTTCATATCCTCTATTGTACGTTTTGAGTTTTACTTACTCTTTCAGGTTCCTACACCAAGAAGACAATATGATGTTTACACATGTGGGTCCAATTTATTTAACTTATGAGTATGGCCTCTAGCTGCATCCATTTACCTGCAAAAGCCTCAACTTTATCTTTTTTATAGCTAAATAATATTGCATTGTATAAAAATACCGCATTGTTTTAATCCATTCTTTAGTTGATGGGCATTTGGGTTGTTTCCAAGATTTAGCTATAACAAACTGTGCTGCTATAAATATGGATGCACATATATTGCTACTGTATGATGTTTTTAATTCTTATGGGAAAATACTCAGAAGAGGAATAGCTGGATTCAGTGGGATTTCTAAATCGAGTTTTGTGAGGAACTTCCAAACTGATTTTCACAGTGGTTTAAGCAATCTACACTCGCATCAACAGTGCAGTAAGGTTCATTTTTCCTCACAACCTTCAGGGAAACTCAGTGTTGCTTTAATTTGCATTTCTCAAATGATTAATTATGTTGAACATCTTTTCATGTATTTTCACCATTAGTATTTCTTCATGTGAGAAGTGTGTGCTCATCTTATGTGCCCATTTTTGGATTGGGTCTTTGAATTTTAGAGGCCTGTTTTTTTTTAATTCTTTATATGTTCTAGATGAGAGTCCTCTGTCTGAGGGACAGTTGGATACATTTTTTTTTCCCAACTTGTGGGTTCTCTTTTTACTCTATTGGTGATTTCTTTTGATGTACACAAACTTTTCAATGAGATCCCACTTGTTGAATCTTTGAAGCATTCCCTATGTAGTTTAGTTTTTGTTCATAAACTCTCTGCTTACCCTATGTCTTCAAGATTTTTTCATACTTTCTCTTCAAACAGATTTAGGTTTCTATTTTAGTATTTAGATCTTTGATCTATTTTTTATTTTAGTTTAATGCATGGTGAAAGACATGGTCTTTACCTCAATCTAATCAAAGACATCTATGACAAACCAACAGCTAACATTATGCTAAATGGTCAAAAATTGCAAGATCTCATTTTAAAATCAGAAGCAAGAAAAGGAAATCCACTATCACCACTTCTATTCAGTATAGTTCTGGAAATATTAGCCTGAGAAATTAGACAAGAGAGAGAAATAAAAGGAATAAGAGTAAGAAAGAAAGAAGTGAAATTATCATTATTCACAGATGACATGATACTCTACATAGAAGATCCCCAAAACTCCACCAAAAGGCTAATAGATTTAATAAGCAAATTCAGTAGAATAGCTGGATAGAAAGTCAACAACACTCAAAAGTCAATAGCATTCCTGTACACAAATAACAAACAGACTGAAAGAGAAACTGAGGAGACCACACATTTCACAATAGCATCTAAAAAGATCAAATACTTATGAATCAATCTCACTAAAGAAGTAAAAGATCTATACGGTGAAACTTACAGTACTGGGAAAAAAATAGATCAAAGAGGATATCATAAAATGGAAAGGTATTCCTTGCTCATGGATGAGAAGAAAGAACATTGTGAAAATGGCCATACTCCCAAAATTATTGTACGGATTCAATGCAATACCAATTAAAATACCTTAGTGTACCTCAAAGATCTAGAGAAAACATTCTTAAATTCATCTGTAACCAGAAGAGGCCTAGAATAGCAAAAACAATCCTGGGAAAAAAGGAAAGGCAGGAGGCATCAAAATTCCTGACTTGAAATTATACTACAAAGCTACTGTGATAAAATCAGCATGGTACTGGTGAAAAACAGACCTGAAGATCAATGGAACAGATTAGAAGATGTAGACACAGCTCTAAACACACTCAACCACCTTATCTTTTCAAAGGAACCAAACATGTTCACCAGAAGAAAGATAGCCTCTTTAATAAATGGTGCTAGAAAAACTGGCTTTCCACAGACTAAAGACAGTTTCTTTCAGATGTGGTTATTCATAGCTATAACTTCCCACCTAGGACCACTTTCATTGTGTCCCACAGGTTCTGGTGAATTGTACTGGCATTGTCACTTTATTCCAGGAAATAATTTCTTTCCTGATTTCTTCTGTGACCTACTGATTTTTCAGTAGTGCATTATTTCATTTCCATCCACTTGCATTAAGGGTTTTTCTTAGTTTCCATGTCCCTATGTGTTCTGCAAGTCACAGGTTCCTTCACGCAGCATTATAGCCTGTGAGCTTGCAGGATGCCCCATTCCACACCCTGGAGGGCATCCTGTCCATAGACCCCAGACTGTGGCAATTGTCCAAGATGAGGCATACCTCTGATGATATTGGTAGTTAGGGAAATCAAGTAGACCTGAGAATTCTGTGTAGAATGCAGGCAGTGAGGCAGTGTCAGGCAGTCCAGCAGACATAATGTTAACAACTTAAAATCCAGCCACCTCCAAAAGCCACATGTGTCCAGCATTACTTTTCACCATAGAGAGCAGGACTTATGTCATTACTGGCCTGAGCTTACACTTCTCAGTAGATTTATGTCCAGCATGTGCCCTCTCTGACTGAAACTCGTGGCCATCTTCCACCAAGTTACTATGATAGGTTGACTCTCAAAACCATGAAATGCAGTTATTCTGCAGTGGTTCTGTAGCTCAGTCTTACTAAATTAACACCTTCCCAAAATGACCCCTGATTAGACACTCTTAAATTCACTGGTGCTGCACTGAATTTCTCCTCCAACTCTAGTTTGTCATGTAGAAAGTGTTGCTTTCGAAACAAAGCACCATCCCGGTTTTGCGCTGTATAATAACAGCATTTCTGGGGTAGTGTTGCTCACCTGGTGTGTTGTTTTCACTAACGTCAGATTATATCCAGGCCAGTTTATCTTTTGTGAGCAGAGACAGGTGCCCCTCCCTGGGGGACAGAGTTAGCTTTCCAGACTGCTTTGCCCTGTTCTCTGCATTGTACTTAGTTGCCCTCAGCTTCTGTAAAGTTTCTAGTTTTCCTGTCAGCTCTCTCCTGATTCCCTAAGATCTACTTGATTTTTTCATCACTAAGTAACTGTTTTCCAGGTATACTGAATCCGGGTCCCAGAGAGCCTGTGTCTTCATGTTGGTCTCTAGTCTGCCATTTTTAAACTCACATGTTTTAAGGTTTCAATAAAAAAGCCTCAACATCATTTCTTAAAGATTAGAATCAACCCAGGTGTGGTGTCGAACACCTGTAATCCCAGCATTCAGGAAGCTGAGGCAGGAGGACTGTGCAAGTTAGAATCCAGTCTGGGAGCTACATCTTGAGTTCAAGGCTATTCTGAGCATTATAGAAAATCCTATCTCAAAAAACAAGGACTGAAGTCATAATATTTGTTGGGAAATGAAGTGAAAAATATGAAATTAGTATTTAACAAACATTGAACTTCTTAAATTGTGGCTGTGTGCATCTCCAGGACACTTCAATAAATAGGCAAGGTCAAAATTAATCAAATATATTACTTCCCCTTTCCACTGTGTTAAAATCTGTAGCAAAAGCAGTGATATGTAAAACTCACTTTGCCTTAGCATACATTGAAGCCCTGGCAAGAAATTATATGAATATTCACTACACTTTTCATCACTTAACTGTTCAGTAAGAAAATTAAGATTAAAAAACTACTATTTAAGAAGATCCTATGAGAAGCCTACTAATTATGAGTTGCATTTAATCTTAATATTTGAGTGTAAATCTTTTGATATTATGTGTCACAAAATATGAAGCACGCATAAAGCACATGTGCTGTAGACTGCAGTCATGGTGGCCTTGAGAAAACAAATTAGATGTACCTTTCTAGATGTGAGCTGAACTATTAGGGAAGAACATTGATAAAGCTGATCTCTCAGTGTGTCCACTTTGCGGGGAGTTTTATGGGAGTGTTTTTTTCCTCTCTCATTCTGTAAATCACTGTGCAAACAATAAACTTATGCTCAATTATTTCTTAAATTATGGAAATCTGAAATTTTGGTGTACGCAGGTCAGAAGTTGCCTACATTACTGGCACCCCATAAAAATGGGTGATTTGTAGCATTTGTTGTAATAAATTTTAGCTATGAACATCTCCATATGAAGGGTCATGTGCGTCATCATGTACTAAGATCCAGGGCCTTTGTCTAGCACCTTTGTCAAGGATAAATGGCTAAAGGTGAGTGGGGCTTTTCCCTTTGTCTAATCCTTGTCATTGGTCAGTGTGTTTATTTTTGTACCACTATTACAGGCACTATTCTAGCTTCACAGCACAACATGAAATTTGGGATTGTGATACCTCCTGTCTTGCTCTTTTTACTCAGGATTGTTTTTGCTATTGTGAGTCTGTTCTGGTTCCATGTGAATGTTGGGAACTTTTTCTAGGTTTGTGAAGGATGCTGTTGGAATTTTGATGGCAAGCACCTTAATTCTACATGTTGTCGTTGGTACTGTAGCCATTTTGACAATATTGCTTCTACCTATCCAGAAATAGGGCTGGTATTTCCATTTGTTAATGTCCTTTTCAATCTTTTTGTGCAGTGTGCTATAGTTTCCACTATACAGGTTTTCATCTTCCTTATTAGGTTTATTCTTAAGTTTCTCAATTTTTTGGAACATTGTGAGTGTGATTGTCTTACTGATTTCTTTTACAGTGTGTTCCTTATTGGCATACAGGAATGCTACTGGTTTTTTTTTTTTTCTATTTTGATTTTATATCCAGTGCAGCTCCACTGAATTCATTTATTTCAGAGAATCTTCCCCTGGAGTTTTCTGTCTTTCTATGTAAGTGATCATGTCATCTGCAAATAAAGGTAGCTTGAGGTCTTCCTTTCCTGTTCACGTCACTGGTAATTGTCCCTCTTGCTCAGTTGTTCTGAACTAAAACCGTGGAAGCTGTCCTGAGCAGGACTGGCAAGAGAGCTCACTTTTTTGTTGTCTCCTGATTTGAGAGAAAATGCTGCCATATAAGACATTCTTCAAAATTTATATTCCAGTACGTCAAAGAAACTAAATGGATAAATTCCTAGACATATGTGACTTACCAAAATTTAAACAAGAAGATACAAAACTGTAAATATTTCAATAATAGGTAATGAAATTGAGACAATAAACAAACCCTACCAAGTAAGAAAAATCCCAGGACCCAATAAATTCAGTTCTAAATGTTACCAGAGTTTAAGGAAGAGCATTCGTACTTCTCAAACACTTCCCTGAGATTAAAGGGAAGGAATGCTGCCACACTCTTTACTAGAAGCCAGCATTACCACAGTATCGAAATTTGACAAGGACTCAATTAGAAAGAATGAAGGAGAGAGACACTGAGGAAGAATGCCAGATTAGTACCCTTAATGCACATAGACATAAAAATTGTCAACATGTCGACAAGATACTTGTAAACAGAACACAACAAGTCCTTAAAACTGTCATACATTATGATCCAATTGGCTTCATTCCAGTGATAGGAGGATGTTACAATATTTGTAAGTCAATAAACATAATACATCATGCAAATAGAAGGGAAAAGTCACATGATCACTTTAGTAGGTGCAGGAAAATCCATGGATGAACTTCAACACCCACTCATGGTAAAAACTCTGATGAGAATAGGTACAGCATGACCTTACCTATAGGGATAAAGGCCATTTATGAAAAATTTAGCTATTTTAAAGAACACTATCTCCAAAATTAATAGAATTATCTTGTTAGTTTGATAAACTAACTCAGTAATTTTTTGTAAATGACCAAACTTTAACTTTTAAATAAGAAGCAAATTCTGGAAAAATTGTATGTAACACCAAAACTGACTTTCTTTCTTGCTTCTTTTCTTTCCTTTCCTTTTTTTCCCTTTCTCTTCTTTTCTTTTTGTTTCATTTCTTTTCTTTTGGTCAAACAAATTTCATCAAGTTAACAGTGAAAAGCAAAGTGCAATTCCGTGGGAAGCCCATACTTTACATGCTGCTACCGGCTTTCATCGTCTCTGATTGTAAGGTGTGGAAGGTGGAACCCATTCCTGAATCATCTCTCTAGTGGTGGAATGAGATATGTACTGCTCTGGAGTGCCACTCACATAGAACTGATGGTTTTTCTGAATGAATTTACCATCAGTTGGAGGTTTAGTTGTTGGAGGACCATCAGTCAACGATGCCAGTCAGGAGGCATCACGCTTCCATACAAATCCCAGAAGTTTTTGCCATTCATTTTGGTAGTGTATATAACCCATTGGTGACAGCCAAACACTTGCTTCTTATCCTCATGTATTTGTTGCCATATTCGTTTTCTCCCACTAATTGGCCAACCTTCATGTCATTTGCCCTGAATAAAATTCATAGGTAGCCATGGAGGCTGCCATGGCCAGTGGCCTTCTGCAGCCTATATTTCACGACCATGACAGTTTCTTATACTCACGTTTCTGGTCTACTGCTAGAGAGATTAACAAACGAGAATATGTACTTGGGATTGGGTGGCATTGGGTGACTAACATTTTGTTGATCTGCACAACTTGGGGAACCAATATTTCTGAATACTGATTCACCATGTTGCAAAGCATTTAAAGCACAAGAGGCACCAAATACATACTAAGCAGGAGAACAAATGCTTATTGGTATGGTTTTGAATTCACATTGCAAATAACCCTTAGTGCATTATCACTGTGAAGCTTTGGAGTGATATCACAGAAGAAGGTATGCAATTATCTCAAAGGCATACTGAAAAAAGTCAACTTTTCCAGATAAATACTTGTGTAAAGGCATAAATGATATCACGTTAAGTCTGATACAAGAGTAAGTATGAAACTCCATCCCTCTTCTCTTTATACATTACAAATGGAAAACAATTTCTTTCATTTGATTAATGTCTTTGCATTTGAAAACATTGTTCATAAATAGGTTTTACCATTTTAATATGTATTAATCTTTTTATTTTCAAATCAATTAAAGAAACCTTGTATGAATTTCTTAGTCATTCTTTGTAATGAATCATATGTTAATATATAGTCTATATTACCAAAATATTGGGGGTTAATAATTTGGGGGAATGTATAGAATTCCTGAGTTCAAAACAATCAGAATCAGGCGCAGAAGAATGGGAAAACTGGTACAGAAGAGGCAAGTTAAAGGATTAACTTAATATTTACAATAATAATGCAGAGGAATTTTAAATAGGAATGTATCATAGTACAAGAAAAATATTTAGGATATTTCTTAACCAAAAATAACCAATCTGGATAACTATGGATAGGAGAAAAGGGAAAGTTTGAGCAAGGTCAATTTTGTGAGGCCGTGGTAAAATGTATTCATTAACCTAAGTAGGCAATAAAGGAAAAAAAGACTTTAAAAGCATGACAGAGATATGTTAATTATTAACATTATTTATGAAGGTCACTGAATTATTTTCCTAAATAGCTATGGGCACTAAACTATGAGGATTTTGTCATTGTTTTCAAATTCAAATACATGATTTTTAAAAACATCAGTCATCAGTTTGCAGGCTGTTATATTGCTCATTGCAAAGGTAAGCAGAAAGAACTCATAAATTGCCAATTTCTGACTATACTATGCATTTCTCTGTAGCCCACGCTTCCAATTCTGTCAAAACAATTACAATCAGTATCTTTTTGGTAAAGTTTCTTCCATCTCTATTTTTGGCTTTGCTTGTTGCAATTTTTAGAAATATAAGTGCTATATTTTTACTACAATAAACATTATATATAGCACAACCAAAGGCATGTCAAGTATGGAGATGTTTTTCCTTTATAAGTTTTTCTCACAGTACTTTTTTTTATGTTTCCAGTTGAAGTAGCTGAGAATTATTTGAGCATAAAACTGCATTAATTAAAGTGTATGTATTTGGACAATCTTTGCCTATCAATGGTTGGAAATAATCCTTATTTAGAAATTTCATCTATCAGAAAATTTCTTAAAGTACACATACTTTCGGATTATATATGAAACTATACAAAAGTTAAGAAAAAGTTGTTTTTCTTAATATGTGCATCACTTTCAAGAACTTCAAAACAGTGACAGGTATTTACCATAAAATAGTCAATCTCATCACCTTGACTGATGCTTCAAATTAAAAGAAATTGGAAGGAGTAGGTTTCTAGAATATGAAACATCAATAAATTAAACTGACTGAATATTTTCCTATGGAATGCAATTAGCATTGGTATTACTTAATAGAAATGTCACCTTAGAATGATAATTAAAAATATTATGTAATAATTCAATATGATTGTTTCTAATTTAAATATAATATGATTTATTTTATCATATAACATTATGGATTATCATTATGAATTAAAATATTAAATCATTAAAACACACATGTTTACTATGTATACACATGTGCACACAAATACACTTCTCTGTCCCAAATGCAACTCTGTGTTTATAGTCAATGAATAAAATTCAGAGTCATAAAGAACTAGTGACCACACTAATTTCACCCGTGTAGCTAAGCATTTACATCACACTTAAACAAACAATAATGTAAACACAGGTAAAATTCAATTTAGAAACACATCAAATTCCATGTATGAAACAGAATCTATAAAATTAACGTGGTGGTGAATTTCTTCTTAAAAAATAAACTTCTGATATTAAAATTATTTACTGTTCAATAATTTAGAACACTGAACAAAAATTCCATTCATAGAAGAAGTATATTTGTGTTTAGTCCAAAGTAAATTTCAATGATTAAGGCAAAACCTTGACTTGAGAATATTGAATAATTTCAGCACTCACTAGTGAGTACAAATTGGTATTCAACTTTAACAAATTATTTAAGATTTGAGAATGTCACTGACATAAGCTTCAACAAATTTAGTGGGAAATAAACACTTCTTCAGAGAATCCAGCTGATGAATAAATAACAAAATGCAGATGACAGAAACCAAATGGGTCCATTAACAACTGCACTAGATGTGGCAACGCATTCTGGATCGCTTTATACTAATTTATTTTCATTTATATCCTGGCTCGCTCTCCTTTTACTTTAGTGAAACAGTTTTGAATAACTAGCAGGAAATATAAGCAGTGAACATACCACGTTTTTATGACTTACAACTTTATCAACATGAAGAAATTGTCTTTGCTCTAGAATAATAGTTTTAAAATCACAGCAATAGTGATGATTGTGCCAATTTGGCCAGTTGCTTGCTTTTAAATTACTCAACTACAATGTGCCATTCCTTTATTAGCCTAACTTAGATTATGAATGAAGAGACTCATTTATTTATGTATCAAGGAACTTTCTTTCCCAGATGCAGCAGCTTCTGGGGCCCATTTGTTTAATTAACAGGACATTTGAGAGAAGAGAGAAAACTCATAGCTTCAAGCCAAGAGAATAAGTACCTACTGTGACTCTTCCATGAGGTTGCAGAACCTTAAGACAAAATTACATTAGTACCAACTCTCACATACCAAACATTTCTCTGTGTTCATTATGATCTGCTCTTTTGAAGTTCATATCATCATAAAATAATGCCTTACCCTTTCTTTGAAACTTTAAATTCTAAGCCATGTATAGCCTGTGATCTTCTTTATTCAGCCAATACTCAAAGAAAATCTATATATTTCTTGTCTGAGTTTGTTATGATGTGGGCTCCTCTGACAATACCAAAAGTGGTAAATATAGTTGCCTAGAAAAGCTCCCTGGCCCCCCAGAGGAGAGAATTTAACTCAGAAGTCACTTACCATCACTGCTGCATATTCTCATGTTTTGCGTTAGCGATGCAATGTTGGTGCCATGGTGTCACATTTTCCATCTCACACAAAGCTGCTTGATTTCAGTCATCACCATTATTTAATGCAGTAGGGATGAAATTCTTCCTCCTAGCAGATCACTAGTACACTATTTCTGGTCTTACTGGGTTGAGAAAATGAATGTGAAAAACATACTAATTATCAAGGAGGGAAACCTACAGCCCAGCAGAGCCTGTCAGTCTAGGTCCTTCTTTGACAAGACCAGAACCTTTACTGAAAAATGAAAGCAAAGCATACTCCTCACTAAAGAAGCTGTAGTTGGTTAAGATGGACGTTAGAGCAAGGAGCTCCAGAGGGAAATCTCCACAATCATGGCATCTACTTGGGTAGAGAGGGGTTTAACCACAGGTTCCACTGTCACTCTCTGAAAAAGGCAGCAGACAGTACCCGAATGCACTTGATTTCCAACTGATGGGTAAATCTGCGTGAGGAAAAATAAATAAAACAATACAAAAGAATAAAACTAGTGGCAAAATCTATCTACAGTACACGAAAAATGCACTTCTCTATGATCAAACACAAAGCGAGCACTGAAATGTAAGTAAATAAAAGAGCACAGAAAGAGAGACCAAGATCATTAAATACACAATTGTTTCAGGAGAGGTTAGGTAAGCAATGCCTTTAGGAGAAATCTTAAATGAATAAGAAAAAAAAGTGAAAAGAACAAGTAATGTGACGTTAGGACTCAATGAAAGGTTCTACAATTTAGAGCAGACATTGAAAGGTAATAAGGGAGTAAAATTTTATGGAAGAGACTAATGCAAAGAATTAATCAAGGATTCCTCTGTAAAAAGAAAAACAACATTGAGTAAAAATGGAAGTGGGAGAGTGATGAAAACATAACCAACAGCAAGAAGAGATTAGTTTGCACATTAGAAGCTCCCACTCAGTACCTGCATTTAAAAATGACTTAATGCCTGGAAACACACTTTAGTATAAACGCTTGAAACAATGACATCAGTAAGGCTAATGACACCATTAAAGGATACAGCACAATAGAAACAATAATAAAGCAGTTATAAATAAGAGAAAATCTGGTTGAGGTCATGTTCTCCTGAAAATGGGATATCAGTAAAATATTCATTGACATCACTTCCAGTGATTGATTTTAACTTTACAGTTTTATACCCACTGAATGTATTAACGAGTAAATTTAAAATTAATAGACTTTCTGAAATAAGAGTTTAAAAAGTCCTTAAGTTAAAAAAGAATCCAAAAATAAATAAATAAATAAATAAAAAATAAAAATAAAAAAGAATCCAATCAAACTATAATGTACTTCTAACCAACATCATAAGGTGAATTTTAAAATCCACATAGAAATGCCAAATTGAAGAGCACAGGCTGCATCATTTCATGGTTTATTATAAAGCCACAGTCATCCAAGGAAACATGGTTTTGGCCTATATAGGGGCAAAGTAGGTCAATTAATATATTTGATTAATTGATTTTTGAAGAATAACCTGGTTGAAATGTAAAACGGAATTAACACTTTGGAGCACAAAAAAGTTCCGTCTTAAGAAATTAAATATACCATGTTCATGAGACCTCGTGATTCCATACGGGTGTGCATCTCTTCTCGGCCTTTGGCTAATATCAAATGTACTATCTATACTGAGTGTGTACAAGAAAGAAATGACGGCGAATTACTCCTAGAAGAACTTGTATGGGAATGTTCACTGCAGATTCATTTATGAGTCAAAGCTGGAAGCAAACAGGCGTATAATAGGAAGAGGAGATAATGAAGTGCTGTATCCATATAAATTATGTTGATTGACACATACTGGGCTAAAAATTCATACAACATTTTATTTATACAAAAGTCTAGAGAATTCAACTCAAGCATAGTTACAATCATAGGAAGGGATGAAGGTGACGGACGTGGGAGGAAGAAAGGGGTAAGGTAGAATTATGAAAGGAAAGGGTACCAGCACATTTTGGTGATGAATGCTATGCATATCTTAATTGCAGTGATGATTTCACAGGTGAACTCAGATGCAAAACCTTATTAAATTTACATCTTAAATAGTTATAGTTGTAAATATCTATATTGAATACAACGTGAAAAGTCTAAGCCTAGTAAAGATACAGAAGAAACAGAGTTTTCCTGTATTGTCAATAGGAGGGTAAAAAACTTGGAAATCATTTTTCCCTCTTGATATAATTAAGCATACACTATACCATGCAGCAATAAAAAGGTTTATCTATCATGTTTTTTTCCTTGAAAAGATTTGCATGAATATACACTTAAAGTAAATGGAAAAATTAGTAATAGAAAGTAGAAGACATGAGGTCCAAGTAACAATATGAGTTAATCCTATCAAAAACACATACACACACACATAGAAATTTGGAAATAGAGTAGCAGAAACAAAACTTAATTATTCTGCCTAAGAATAAGTGGAAAAAATTAATCACTTCAAAAACTGTTCTAATTAGCCACTGTGTCATCTCAATAAAGTGGGGTCATATTATTCTATGGCAACAAGGGAACCACACACATTATTAGTAAAACAATATATTCTAGAAATAACAAATGCAAAGTAAACTACATATGATAGTTTTGAACCATTGAGATGTAAAATCATAAAGTAGAAAGTACTCTCCATGTTCTACTCAGAAGGGAATTATATTTTCCTAACCTAATTAATAAATGATAAATTAAATGATGGATAAATTTTTATCATATATTCAGACACTAGCTCACAAAGCCAAAACATTAATTTAATTTAACATGGAGAGTCAATATTAGTTACTTTGAAATGCAAAATAACTGTAACAGAAAATAGGAGGTAAGTGGTGCAGAGAACATGAACATAGGTATTAAAATCTGTTCATTTATCTAAATGAAAAATTAAGTGAAGTTATCAAGAAAACAACAAAAAATGATTTACATATATGTTGTTTTATAAATATGGAGGAGAGATTTAGGATAATATTTAGTAGCAGATATATTTACAGAAAAATGACAATAAAAAACTAGATGTTAAACACCTGTGTAAATGGTACTGAAATAATATATAAAGCTGAATCTGGTATTTATGACGAGGAGACACAGGGGTGCTGGAACATATTTCTGTGTATAATTTATATACTGCACGTTTCAGTCATGTGTTGTAAAATGAAATTTAAAACCTACCATACATTTCAACATTGGCTTTATTTTACTATTAAGTAAAAATAGCAGCTGTATAATACAACTGCTCCATTACCTGTCCAGAAGTTCATAAACTTCTCTGAATCCTGGATGATACATATCCGTGTTTATCCAACAACCTCAGTTACACATACATGGACAAACAGATGTGAAATTTCTTCATGAGCCTGCTACTCTCTTAACATGAGCTGAACATTGATATTGTTAATTGAACTGTCACTTTTTCCAATTATTTCCTTCCATTTCCTATTCATTTATTTTATACTAACATATTTTCAATTATAACTTTTATAATTTATTTGATTCTCCAGAACATAACTTTAGACACCACTAGGACACTCATCAAGTTTTGTATTTATTTACTTCTCTAACATACGTTGCATTTTCTGGCAAATATAAAACAATTAATATTGGAAATGGGAAGGTGAAACAAATACAACCAGGGTGAAAAAGTTCATGGACAAGTTATATTTTCCAGGATTTTTTTTTAATTGAAAGAATGAAATGTAATTTTCAAATAAGCAAAGACAAGAAACTTCCCATAATCTTGTAATCCATTCCCTGTAAGAGACAATTACAATGAAAGAAGAAACTAAACCACAGAGACCACAGAGTGAGAAAATTGGGGAGTGGGAGAGGAGGAAGAGATTAAGAGCAAAGGTGCAACACGAGAAGAGTGGAACAGGAGGGAGACAGCAGACAGGAACATTGTCAAGAGACCAGGAGAAATGGATCACTTGCAATTGTATCAACACCCACTCGACACTGATCTCTCCCTCCACGAACATTGTTTTGACATCTTCAGCAGCTCAGAGGAGTTCCATCGGTCCCAGGTTTGATTCTGCTTTATTCCTGCAATGCTTTAATTAACAAAATGGTAACCTTTGTTTAAAGGCCATTTTCAGAATTACAGGGCAGCAACACATCACACAATATTCTCTGGGATGATATCAAAAGGAGGCCAGCTTCGATGTACTTTCAAGAGATGGGCTGATTTGATGTATCACCAGGACATCAAAGATCACAGGGAAATAAACAGCAGTAGGCTGCAGAGTCAGCTAGGGAACAGCGCAGTCATGAGTGAAAGCGAGCTTGCAGGCCCTTTTTTTCTTTCATCTCCTCCTCTCCAATTTCTGACAACAGAAACATACATATGCGGCCATTTACACTGCCTGTGGAGTGCTAATGACTGTTCTGCTGAGGCATCCTAGTGAGCTGGAGGGAGAAAATAATGACTATCCGGCAGGAGATACCATCCGGAAGGTCAGAGAGCAAAGCTTTGCAAGGCTTTGGCAGAGGAATGAGGTGCCATCCTGTGTAACTGCTGAGGTGCATTCAGTCTGGCACTAAAGTAATTTGTCTCTGAGCAACTTGGGCGAAGTAAAGAAACACACCTTACAACGCTCATGACTGAGATGAGTTCAAAGGTCAGTGATCAAACTGAAGTTACAAACTTCCCAGGAATTTGTAAGTCTTGAAGTCACAACTTGAGACCATCAATGTGCTCTAAGCCAAAGGATTTCACTGAATCATTTTAGCCAATGAAGCACAAATATTTCATTATACTATTTGCTCTGGTTTCAACATTTGCCTATCCAAAATTAATTTTGAGTTTTAAGTGTCATTTTAATAGTATTAAGAAATAATCTGTAAAGCAGTGGTTAGTCCATGAGGCTGCCACTCACTAGGATGCGTTAGAAATGTTGTAAACAGGCCTATTTGGCCCTTTCTCGGCTTTTCTGCTCTCCTTGTTATGCAAGAGGATGAGGCAGCAGGAAGCCCTGTGCCAGAAAATGACATCCTAATACTGTCAGCAACTGGGAGCTAAAATATTTTTGTATTATTCTGTTACAGGAACACAAAACAGGTACTCACAGGTACTCTGTTACAGCAACACAAAACAGACAATATAAATAAATATAGTGTAAGTAGAGATTTGAATATGATGTTAAAGAAATTAGGTGCAAGAAAAGTTGAAGCAGTAGAACAGAGCAATTTAATTGTAGTGTTTATGGAAAAAGAGAAAAAGAAAAAGAATACAGAAAAGTTTAAGAACTTACACTGAGTTTTTAACTGGTTTGGAGTCTGAAATAAGGAAAAATATTAATCACATATATAAGTGACTGGAATTACTGATTAGATGTCATAAATATTAACTGAGAGTAAAACTACAAGAAGATCCACTGGTTTAGAAGGGAGGTTATGTTAAAGAGTTCTTTTGGGGAACTTCCAAGTTGTTATATGTAGTGCCTAATTAGGTGTAAGATTATGAAGGATAAAGAACAAAGTATTTTTGATGAGTACACAGCACTGGGAATTTGTCCACTTTTTACGACTGGAACAGATGCTTTAAAGGATGAGAGGGTTATTTGGACACATAATTTCAGAGGTTTCAGTACAAAATCAGCCAGCTCAAAGGCAGAAATTTCATGACAGAAGATGCTTAACATATGATCCAGGAAGCAGAGAGCAGGGCAGGGACAGAGAAGATGAGATCAGGAAAGAGATAGAGTCCCCAAGATCATGACACCAAGGGCCATGCAGAAACACCTGGAACTGTGATTTAATGATCTCCTAAGGAGATCTAAATCTAATCAAATTCAAAACCAACATTAATCATCATATTCCACCTGTTGTCAGTGTGACAGCCAAACATATTTCCTAAAACCATATTCTCTAACAAAAAGAAAATTGTGAAGTCATAATTCCACATACAGCAATGTAACTATGCTATGTAAAAATGAAAATCCACTAATTTCCTCCTCAAGTTTTAACAGTTGCAGTAATGCTCAAATCCAAGTCAAAAGTCCAAGTCACTCTGAAAATCAATACAAACTCAGAGAAATTAATCCTTATAATATTCTCAAAACAAGTTACCTGCTCCTCACATATGATGGTGCAGAAAAACATTCCTATTCCAAAATAGGAGTAGAAAATATCTGAGTCAAGGAGAGGCTGAAACTCTGAAGCAAATATTAAGGCTTGTAACTCCAGGTCCTGTATCTGAAGATCTGCAGCACAACGTAGTCAATGTTAGCTCCGAACAACCCTGCCCCTATGAGTTGCAGCCTCTATCTTGGGCTGGATCCACTCGCTGCCTACAGATTTTGGCAGACACTTTTTTTTCCCCCTGTGTTTCTAATTTAAAGAGGTCTTCACTGAAATTTGAAATCCATTCTCATAGCTTCATGCACCACCCCATAAGGGCAGGACCTTTACTCCTATGCAAAATTGCCTGACCTCCCCCAATTACCTTTGACATACGAAAGGATGCCTACATGATCCCACAGTTCTCACATTCTCCATACCTGTAAAGCCAGCACAATATAGTGTCTTGATTACTTTTCTCTCATTCCTGGGACAAAATACCTGATGCCCAAGATGAAGGAAGGAAAGGTTTATTTACCTTACAGTTTGTGGAGGTTTCAGTCCATACTGGTTCAAGACAGAGTGGCACATGACAGAGGGCAATCATTTATGGCTGTAGAACACAGCAAAAACAACCAGAGTAAAGGGAGGAATGGCAGAGAGTGGAGAGCAAGCCTCTTTCACTCCCTTATATTGTATGCAAACTACCTTCCCTGGGCAGGAGCAGGTGTAGCATTCACACCCATAATCCCAGCATTGGATCCTGGATCAATCATAAACTCTAAAAGCCTGTCTCATGTCCACATGAGGATTTGGAGGAACATACAGATACCAACTATAATATATAGATTCTACCAATGTTTACTGCTAGCAAAAGTAGTAGCCAGGGCCTCTTTCTATGGGTAGAGTGGCTTCTGAGTGCCTAGTGGCTCAATGGTTGGAAAATACTTTCCTAGGTGGCCCTGTGCAAAGCAGAACAATACATGTCTCTCTTCTCAAAGCAACATCTTGAAAGGAATTTATACTTTTACATGCTGGAGCCTGCAGTGAGTGAAGTTTGGCCAATTTCCAGCTACCATAAATGCAACTTTACTATTCTCCCAGTAGAAAATATTTTCTTTCTTTTAATGGTACTTACCTCCTCAGCAACCATATCTTCATTGGCACTAAATTGACATATGCTTATTTCTGGCCAAAATGAAAGCTTTTCAAAATTTTCAGCTTTGCTTTTTGATCCACTTCCTCATTATAAATCTAGCTAAAAACAGCAGTATCCATGCCATAGGTTAGCCATTAAGTCGTCTTAAAATTTTCTCCACCAAATCTATTAGTCTGCCACCATGCTTTAAGAGCTATAGTCTTATACACTCTGTGATATATATTAAAAGCTACATGTATACATAAAAATAATTTATATATTTTATATGTAATAAGTGAGAGTCATTTTATCATAGATTGAATTTAGCAGATAAATTCCAGGCTGCTGTGTACAAAACTAAAGAATTGCAAGTACACTTCCAGTAGCCTGTGAAAAGTAAAACATTTATTGAAGATCACAGGAAGATGTGCTCAAGGCAAGTTTGTGTTGACAAAAAATATGCCACAAACAGAAAAGTGATGCAAGGATGACAGAAAAGTAAAAAACACATGGTGCACAGATAAATCAAGCTTTCAGAGTTTTCAGAATATGCACTCTAGCCCAAGTGCCTCTCACTGGGTCTCTGGAGTAAGATTGACTAGAATGACTGACAGAGTGGTGACTGTCCCAGAATTCACTCTGGTTTTAATTACTTGTGTAAGAGTGTAGCACATAGTTATGAACCTTTGATAATGTTCAAGTAGGGAAAAGGTAACTGAAGGTCAGGCAAGGAGATTCAATTTGCACATGTTCTCACCTGTAGCTTCAAAGATTTCTTGAGTCTTTGTAATTTTATTTTCTACCTCTCTTAAGACAATGGAAGGGGGAAGGGTTCTAGGGTTCTAGCATAAATTAACTAGCACCTTCTAGAAATAGCTCATCAAATAAACATTACCAGGCTGTGAGATGCTCACTTCTCCTGGAGTAAATCTTCAGGTTCTTCTCATCTGGCTGAGAACTGAATGAAATAAGTAGAAAATAACAATGATGACAAAGTTTATTTGAAAAACCACAGATGAGGAGTAAGGAAAGAACTGGCTCTGCAGAACTCCAAACTTGGGCCAAATAAAAGAAGAGAAAAGTATACCCTGGAAAGCAAAGGGCAGACTTCCATGAGGAAAGCCACTAGAGTGAGCTCTTTGTGGCATGTTTTCTTTTATGCCATCTACATCTCACTGGACCCCATGAGAACTTCTACCTATGAAGTTGAGAGACAGTGCTGCGTAGATCCTGATCCCATCACAATTCTTCCAAGCTAGTCTAAGCTGTTTTTTATCTTCTCTTTCATGTGGAGCGGAATGGTTTCCTCAGGTTCAATGGTTCTACCTTCACTAGTAGTATAATGGTTTGTGTCTAGATGTTATCCCAAAGCATCATGAACTTAAGGGACAGGCTTCTAAAGTTCCTGATTGACTCCTGGTCCAATGCTGGGGTTATGAGTGTGAGTGCTGCATCTCCCTGGAGCAGGTAATTTGCATACGATATAAGAGAAGGAAAGAGGCTGCTCTCCATTGCTTTTTGCTCTTGTTGCTTTTGCTGTTTTTGCCACCATGAACTGTTGCCCTCTGCCATGTGCCACCCTGCCTTGGAGCCAGCTGAGTATGGACTGAAGTCTCCACAAACTGTAAGCTAAATTAACCTTTCCTTCCTTCACTTTGTGGGTCAGGTATTTTGTCTCAGTGATGAGAGAAAAGTAACCAAGTCAAGGAGTATTATACATTGTATAACATATGTACTACTTTGTATACATGTATATGTATACTACATATATATATGTACTACATATATTCATGTGTACATATTTATATGTGCATATATGCATATGTGCATACATATTTATGTATAGCTATGCAATAAAATACTGCTTTATATATTTTTATATAGAATACATTATATACACAATTTGATGTATATCTCTAATGAAAGCACAGCCATTTATTTCATAATATATCAGATATTCTACTCAAATGCAGTTGGAAAAGTATGATTATATTTTAATAATTTGTAGATTATAAAATATATAACATGATATATATAGCATATGTTATGATCTGTTATATGTACATATAGTATATTTCATAATAATTCCAGATAGTCTACCTACTTACAGTTGAGAAATATAATTATATTTTGTTAGTTTGCAAGTTAAAAAGTATATTATACCTAAAATGTAAGAATGCTAAAATCAATAACATCCTCTATCTCAATGCTAGGAATATTCTGCACATTATCCTTCATTTTCAAATCTTTTCCTATTCTTATATTTCTACTGTATAACTAAAATGTTGTTTCCACTGTTTTTCAGTTTATGCTATTTTACTGTACTTGAAATCATTAAAGTAAAACCTTAAATATGAATAAAGTAACATCAAATAATGAAAAACTGAATTACTATATGGTCTCTTGAAAGGAAAAGATCATGGCAGACATAAAGAAAATGTTTAGGGGTGATTAATTATAAACGTATAGCAAATTATAAATCTTTCAAAATACTTCCAACATTGAAAAGATTTAAAGGCTAGGAAAATAAATTTAAAACGAATATTAAAGGAATGGATGACCTAAAAAGATACATGGAAAATCACTATTCCAGCTTTAACCAAAGCATTACTCCAGAGAAAAAAAGCATTGAATTCAGAAGTTGCCCTGAGGGTATGTGCATTACCAAGAGATAGGATGCTTTGTCTCTGTGGTCTTCTGCAGACCCGAAATAAAGCCTCAGGCCTTTGCATTAAGCCAGAGCCCTGACTGCTATAATTTCAAGCTAAAAAGTCTGTCCTACAAAAGGAATTGGTCAATAAACTTGTATTTTGGATAGAGATACAGACAGTAAGAACAGAAACACCCAGCTCCTTTCAGATCTGAAATTCAAATTTGTGATTTTGCTCAAAAGATAATTAATTTTCAATAGTCAGGAATTTCAAGAGTTATTAGCCAACCAAAGAATTGCTTAATAAAACTGACACCAGTTTGATAATTGATGGTGACGTGCTGGTAGTATAACACTTGTAAGTATATTTAGGCAGGCTGTCAATTCCCGCTTTCACTGAAAATTTTGATATCTTATATCAACTGATGTGGTGTAATGAGATCATTTCATCTATGTGGTATTCTTCCTCTAAACCCAATATTTACACTAATTTTGAGAAAAAACTTCAGGCACAAATACATTGGAGAAGATCCTTGTAAAATACATTACAGTACTCAATACTGTTTCAGATATAAAAAGAAAAAAAGAATTCTATTATATGACAAGAAAGAAGACACTAGCATGGCATAATGGCAAAATTAAATACAGTATTCTGGACTGGATTCTGGAGTAGAAAAGAATGTTAGGGAGAAAATTAGTGAAATTCCATGAAGTGTGGGAACATAGCTAATAATATGCTGATGACAGTTACTAATATTCAAGGGGTTTTAGTCATGACAAGTTTACCAGCATTTGGATTTTACAAACACAGAGAAACCTTTAGGGGCATATTTGTAAATCAAAGTTTTCATAAATAAGAATTTTCCTAAAAGTAGAAAAGTTTGAATATATCCAAGCTTCTGCTTATCAAAATATGCAATTCAGAAAGCAAAGTCCTGCTACCTAAGAAAGAGTTGGAAATTTTTGATCCCCTAAATCATGAGTAGCCATCAAACTACAAAATACTGTTAGCCATTTATAAAAATTAGACATCATACAAAAACGAATAAAAGACATTGGCAAGCATTTTAGCAAGAAGACCTCTCTATAAATCATGAGCATGATGTGAAAATGTTCAGTCTCACTGAGGACAGCAAAATAAAAATTAAAACTAAAGTTATTTATCATTTGGCTTGTAGAAATTATAGGAATGAGTAATAACAAGGCTTGATGAGGATTCAAGGTCTCAGAAGAACACACTGTTACATTCTGCTGATGGGAGAGGCTCTGATAGATATAAGTTGGCAAAGAGTTGGCATCATCTATAGCATAGAACATATGCATGCGTCTCCTACAGCAATTCTGTCTTACATCTATAATTAGAAGTTTGTCAAGTTATTAGATTTTTCATACCCAGAGTGTTTGTAAATGCAAAATTTTATAAGTAATCGAATTTTTAATCAATTGTAGAACACATAAATAAATCTGGCTATTCATTACCATTAAATATTGTGCAGCAGCAGAAAACAGTGGCATAATACTCACATACAGGAACCTCGGTGAATACTGGAACAATATAAACAAAAGATAAATTGTATGAAGATGTGTACATTGTAATATCATTTCTATAATGTGCAAAACCCAGCTATAAGTCTATTTACAGTGCAAAGCAAGATACTATTTGGTGGAACATTAAGAAATACATGTAGCTCCAGGGATTAGAGACAGGATATTCATTTTTAAAAGGTTCCCAGCTAATATTAATATCTTATATTTTAAAGTAGGTGCCAATGTAGCTATTTATTTTTATTTTCTACATCTCCTAGTTACTCATGTTGTACATAGAAAAAGGATTATAATAAATAATAAGTTTCTCAAATATAAATCTCTATACATTTCATATTTAACATCTAAAAATATATAAACATTTCAAGGAAAATTTTAAAAATAACATAATGCCTTTCGTCGAAGATCAAAGATGAGTGGTAAAAATAGTTTCTAAAAGTTGATTGGGATGTACGATAAAGTTTACTGGAGGCTGGGAAGGGTAGGAGGGGAGGGGAAGCAGTCGGAGTTTGTGAAGGAATCTGACCACCACCGTGGTCTGACCAGAGCCCCTCTTCTCCTCCCCTCTAGGTCTCCTCTCCCCCTGCAGCTGCACTCGGTGACTCTCACCATTTTCTGCTCTGGTACTCAGGGCAACCAGTATATTCCGCACTTTCCCAGGCGTCATCCTTCAGCTACCATCCCTCCTTTTGCTCTTCCGGCAGGAAACTACAGTGCCTTTCACCGAACCTCCTTCCACTCCCCCATCACCAGTGACCCTATAAAAGGCCCCACAGCCAGTGCGAAGGGACCCCATCTGGTTGAAGTGCAAGAGCAGGACCTCTCAGGTGGGTCCTGAAATAACCTTCTACTGTTGAGCTTGCACCTTTATTTTCTTTTCCTCCTCTTTTTCCTGACAGTTTCGATAAAAAAAATCCCTCAAACTGACCTGATAATGGATTGATTCTAAGGAAAAATAAGGGCCTGTAGCGTACAGTACCCTATTCTAGATGTGCTGAGTAACTGGGAGAGAATTGAAGTATCCAAAAGCTACAGTACAGTTGGTCTCAGCCTCACCTGATGTCCAGGTCCTTTGCATCCTGAACAAAAACTTGAGCAAGAGACACCGAAGTAATAGGAAAGAAAGAGATTTATTAAAGAAAATACATTTCACAAAGAGGGAGAAGATCAGCGAGCAAACTCAGTCCTCCTGCTTTATGTCTGAGGTTACAGTGCTCTTGGGAAATTGCCTGGTAGGCAGAGCCCGGAGAAGGCGCTGCCGATAATGACAGAACACCTTCCGGAACACGGGACCAGTGGAGCCAGAAGGGGTAGTTGCAGTGAGGTCTAGGGCTGGCTTTACTTTTATTCTCATAGACTCTGAGGAGTGGTCATGGTGGTAACTTTCTGGACTCTGTCCAATTAATCAAGAGTCTCCACCCTCATATCCAGAGGGGAAATTTTTAAACTTTTCCAGGATGCTCCGTCCTCTCCCAAAGCAAGAAGCATCCTGCCTGTTGCGAGTCTAAGGTCAGGATGTCTTCAAGGTTCTATATATCCTGTTTACCAACACAACGTATAAGAAGCAGACAAAATAATTTCTCAGATTTGGTCAATATATATTACATAAATATACCATGTCATTGAACTCTACCCCATAAATTAAATACTTATTAGTTAAAAATAATTTCAAATAAGCTGAAAATATATAGAAGATCAGCAAATGCATACAAGTTTTATTTGAAATGATTTATTTCAAAGGAAAAGGAAATTTGTACCTACCTTGCACTCATATGTAAATGAAATTTTGAAAACTTTTATCCAGATGCTAGAATACTAACAAAAACTTTTCCAATCCTGAGATAGTCATGAAACTTTGAGAACAAGGAAAATGATTTGTAATGAATATAAAGTAGGCTTTAGTATTTCTATAACAATCATCCATACTTTTCAACTCTTTTATTCTATACAATTGGTTTGGAAGAGGTAAGTGTATTTTAGCTCTATTTATATCATAGTAAAAATGTGGGGTATTAAAATGTAATAATTACAAAATACTTGTGCATATGAATAGTGCATTTGCTAAGTATTTGCACTGTAATATGCTTAGCTGTTTGTACAATAATAATCTTTACTGTATTTTAGGCTTTATGTATGCTTGCTTTATCCCTTTGTAAAACATTTTTAGTAATACATTTCTAAATAAATTTATTTCATAACATTGATTTGGATGGATGTTTTTGTTCTTGTTTTGCCCTGAGTAGTTCATCACAGTAAAAGTGATTTCATTTAAAATTGCATAGTGTTTCACAGATTTGGAGAGTAACCTCTTAGACACACTGTAATTTTCAACAGATAAACATAGTGAAGTATCTGAGAGGTAGTGATGAAGTTGAAGTTATTTTCCACATTTTGCGCCCTGAGAAGTCTTTTACACTGTAGGGATTTCTCTGTGTTAGTGAAGATTAATTTCTAAGCACAGTGGCTTAAGGGAAATATTTTCTTGAGCAAATCTACTCCTTTTTAAAAATGAGAGATTCATCCCCAGGTATATTTTAGCTCAGCATGTATGTATATGCGGACAAATAGCTGAAATCATCAGTTAATACAGAGAAAGACCCTGGGGAAAATGTTAAACACATGCACTGAAAGATACAAATAACAACAGCAAACAAAGTACAATTGACCTATTCTCAATCGAGAAAAGACTTGTTTACTGAGAAACAAATTACTGCTTTCCATCCTGCTTCATCATGCAGCTAGTTTTACACTTTGGCATTTCTACCCATATACATCTAATAGAGTCTATATGTACTTAGGCTTCTGGCAAATGATATGAGTAATAAAAGATAGTAAAGATTTTTAAAGTATAACAATTTTTAAAATGTTTCTGATACATCAAATTATGTTTGTTACTAATTATTTAGAAAATATTGCCCAACAGGGAAGAAAATTGAAGTTGTCTGTGATATCTTGCCCTCAGTCAAGGTAACTACCAAAGAAAATGCTATTTAATTAGTTAGACATTAATTATTTGAAACTCTTCCTCAGTTTCAAAATTTTCTTATGTCTATAGAAGTGTTGTATATATTTATATATAAGATGTAACATGTCCTAAAGATATAATAAAGAATGTCTAATTATAGAATTTAGTGATATGTTTAGCTTTTCAAGGAAAATATTTACATATTTGTTACAGATAAATGCTGAAGTTAATACTAGTTTCTTATTTTTTCTGGACTGTACTTACTGTACTATACATTTAGGCAATGAAATGCCATTATATTAAGTAGTAATACCAGATAATTTTTTAACGGTTAATAGCCCCTCTGTTTTTGTGTTATGGCCAAATGAAGTGGATTAAATTTTCCATGAAGAATTTTGAGCATTTAATAAACCTCTTAGTGGATCTGAGTTTACTTTTTGATTAAATAATTCTTTACTCATTCTGTATCCAGAGCAAATGTGAAATTTTACTTTAGGTGCTTAGCAGTTATGATATGTAAAACACTATTGTTTAGTTATTTGTCAGTTACAAGGATTCAATCACTTATAGTAGAAAATAGTATGTTTGCCAGAGTAATCACAGATACTTTTAACAACATTTCACATAAGGGTGAACATGGATGAATTTTTCTCAAAATGAGTATCCAAATTTTAATGTCAAGAAATTCCAATCCACTTTATTATCTGAAATACATAATTTGGAACACCATCAATTATAAATGACAATCATTTAAATTAATTTCATGCTCCTTTTTAGACTCTATTCTCACACTTTCACGTTCACTGTGAAAATTCTTTCCTACTTGCTACTTACCCCAGAGAATACACTGTGCACTGTTTGAATTTCACTTACACTACTAAATAATTAATTATAGCTCTGAAGTTGCAATTGTAATCTATGCTTTATCAGCGATCACTACACTTAATCCAGACAGAGAGAGTTCAAGCGATGTCTTCTCAAAAACAGTATCATTTAGGCTAAAATAAAAATATAAGGACAGAGGATATATCTCAGTGGCACAAGTACCTGCCTGGCAAGCACAAGGTCCTGAGTTCAATTCACAGTATCTCCCTCAAAAAATATATATATATATAAATTAAGAATGTTAAAAGGATATAAAAAGGCAAAAAATGTGTAGCTAGATGAACCCATTTGGAAGAAAATATTTTATGCTCCTGAAACCAAAATATGTTCTTTAGTTTGCAGCATCTATTATGTGGCAAAAGAATAAACTAGAAAAAGGGCAAAAGATAGATCAAGATTAAAATCTGACAAAGAACTTTAACGAAGAAAGAGTAGCTAGACAAGCGAGCCTGGCAACAGCAAAGGAAAGAGAAAACATGGCAGTAGAAATCTAGAGGAAGAGACTCTACTTTTTTTTCTTTTGTCTTTTTGAGACAGGGTCTCGCTATGCAGTTCAGGCTGGCCTTGAGCTCACTTTGTAGCCCAAGCTGATCTCTAACATGCAAGGATCTTCCTGTCTCAGCTTCCCATGCACTAGGATTACAGCCATGCGCAGCACACCCAAGTGAGACTCTACATTTTAATGGTTTTATGAAAAGCAGAGTTTGAAAGCAAGTATGGACAGTCATTTTGTGTTAACCCTCTTAAGAAATTTACATTGGAGGTTTTATCTCTTCAGGGAATTAGTAAAATGTAAAGTTCAAATCAGACTTGATTCTTCCTGCCCCCAACGTACTTGGAGCAGAGGCACTACTTTCTGCAGGGAACTTAGTCAGCTCAGTACCAAAGTAGCCATCAGCAAGCACAGGATGTCATTTACACCATACACCTCAATGACTTTGCCTACTGAGGTGCAAAACTTCTAGAGAACTTTGACCACAGAAGTTTATTAAAATCTTCCTCCCTAATGTCCCTTGCTTTCTTTTCTTCCCTCTAAAAGAGACAAACTTCCCTTTATTCACTACCGACGACATTGTGGCTCTATATCTGCCTGCACCAAAGCTCAATAAATTCCATGCCATATTGCCTTTACACAAGCCTGATGGTCTTGGCTGGCCCCTCGTTATGGTTTGTGTCTGGATGTACCCCCAAAGGCTTATGCAGTCATGGGGTGGGCTTCAACAGTTTATGACTGATTCATGGTCCAATGCTGGGATTATGGATGTGAGTGCTACACCCACCCTAAGGTGGGTAGTTATCTATAATGTAAGGGAGAGATAGAGGCTGCTTGCTGCCACTCCTCCTTTTGTCTTTGTTGCTTTTGCCGTGTTCTGCTGCCATGAACTGTTGCCTTCTGCCATGTGCCACCCTGCCTTGGAACCAGCCTAGTGTGGACTGAAACCTCCAGAGACTGTGAGCTAAATAAACCTTTCCTTCCTTCCTTAATTTGGGGTGTTGAGTATTTTGTCCTAGCAATGAGAGAAACGCAACCAAGACACCCCTCCTCCCCCCATGTTCTATAAACGGTAAGTGAGACTTGTGCTGCCATATAAATACCTCAAGGGTTTCTGCTGCTGTTCTTGATTACTTGTGTTGATGAAATTGGCACAACTAACTCAAATGTGCATTCTACAGAAACCATTTTTTCTTTCTATAGGAAACAGCTTCAGAAAGTATGCTGCCCCTTTGTTGACAGACTGAAAACTGAATACATGTAAAAATGTATTTGTACATTTTTCAGAAGCAAGATTAAAGTAAGGTTACTGGAATATTTCAAGTATGTAACACTGTGGGTCTGAGAAAATACAAATACATTACTGCCTTGGGATTAGAACAAAATGAGCCCGTATTTACACAACATGGTATTTGTGTGAGTGTTTTGGACAAATAAGCATGAGAGAATATGGGAAATTTTTTTTTCTTTAAGTGCTTTTGATAATCCTAATTTTATTCATAAAATTGCATTGAATAGCAAATGTCATTTTTAAAGGGCTTTTAACTTAAACCTAGTGCCCACCAGAAGCATTTTCCTTCAGGCACTGTCAGAATCTTAGAACTATTGATATATCATCCTTCCCTTTATATATTAACCAGAGGTAGATGTAAGTTAGATTTCATTTATTTTAAAGAGAATAAAAAATAATTTAAAAATTACAAGGTGGAATTTAACAATGGTTGTTATATTGCATATTACTGTTAACTTTAATAGAAAAACAAAATAAAATAACAATAGGGTCCCGGCTTACCCAACTTACATGTTAATTTTTATGACAGCTTTTCCTGACCAAGGAATAATAAAATCATTTTATAGCATGGTTGCTTGCTCATTGTATTTTCTTAAGCATGAGAACATTGAAATTGCTTAAACTATAATTGCTGACTTTTTACTTCAGTCAATATTTTAAGTAATAGAACATCTTTGGCTGGTAAAGGGAAAATAAATCCCACACTTGTCAAATTTAGCAAAAATTGATGAGCTTCTGTTTGTAGTAGAACATTCTATATGGTCAAGAAAGTTTTATCCAAAGCCAGCTAAGTTAAACTAAGTGATCAGTAATTGCCAAGCACTTTGATATCTATTAATCTTATACAGTTGGTACTTGTAGTCTTTTGAAATATTTAATGGAGGCAAATTATAGAAATACATATAAAAATTATAGGGAAAACATGATTAATACTAGGGAGGAAGTACAGCACTTTAAGACTGGTCATTGCTCAGATGCTAAACTCTGTCACTATTCCCAGACAAAGGTATAGATTACGACTGAGAATCGGACAGTTGAAGATTATGTGTATCAACTCGTTACTAATGAAGAAACCTAAAACATGATTTAAATATGAGCGCTGTTGAATTTCAATATGATCTTCCCTGACTCTCCTCCCAAATTTCTCACATTTTCTAAGTAATGAGGAAACCTGGGTCCCTTTACAATACAGGGAAATTAGCATGAGTTCCAAACACAGATGTTTGCAAAGTATGATCTATAATTGCAGGGCACATTTGACTCTCTCTCTCAAACAGAAAAGACTGGGTATGAATGCCACATAAACAGAGGAAGTGCTTCTCATACATTTCCCTCTTCAGGAGTAGACCAAAACGAGATGTTCAGCTTTTGAAAGAAAGTTGTCTGTGCACATCTGTAGCTCTATAGACAAATAGAAGGCTCTCTCTTCCTTTTAAACATTATGGGAACCAATCTATTTATTTTCCATTGCTGTAACAAAATGTCTGAGGCTAGACAATGTGTATAAAAAAGAAACCGAGTCAGCTCTGCCTTTTGGAAATTGAAAGTCCGAGCACATTGTTTCGGCCACAGTGAAGGCCTCAGGAGAGACTGTAGCAGAGCTGGTGAGGACAAGTACGAGAGCAAACTTGGCAAAGCAAGGAGTGAGAGAGATGCAGGCATCAGACTTGCTCTGTTAAAATAACCCATTCTCATGGATGTTAGCCAATGTCCTACAAGAACTACATTATCCCTTATAAAGGTAGCTCCACCCCCAAATGGTCTACACCTTCTACAAGGTCTCCCGCGCTAAAGGGTCTGCTACCTTTCACTACCATCACATTGGGGGTCAAGGACCCAACATATACACCCCTGGAGAGCCAAACTTAAGTCTACTCAAAGCACAGCAGGGCCCAGTTGCCAGTTTTCATAGCACTACAGTATAGGTATAGTTATTTCCTCATTAGTACTTTCTTCAGTCAATAATTTAGAAGAGTTAAAATTCATAGCCACAAACAACATTGCTATTAGAGGAGAAATATTTTGCACATCAAAATTGTCTATTTGCCAACCTGAAACAAAAATAGAAGAATAAGTCATTGTATTTATAAATACTCTGGTGCTTATTAGGGCTTACAGGTGACAGATATCATGATGTCCATTTTTCCTTTTTCATCTATTAATTATTTACTCTCATTTAAGCCCAAATGATAGAATGCAATAAAAGTCTCTTCAGAAGTATATTGAGTATATCTGGAGAATGACATATTACTTATTTACAGCTTTTGAATCTGGTCATTTTCTAAGCAGATAGACCACACAACAAATATTTCTGGGTTTGAATTTCAGCAGTAGTATGCTGTCCAATTCTGGGAACCTATACAAAAATTTAAAGAGCCTAAAATTGATTGAGTTACAAAATTCCAAGTAGTCTGGCCTAAAAAATAGGAAGTAGAATAGTTAGCCATGTTGGAAAAGTTACTGTAAAATGTTTGTCCTTCTTTGAAACAATTTATATTTTCCCAAGAATTTTAAGGGTTTTTGTCTCTCAAAGACATAAAAAGTTCTTCATAGTTTTAAAGAAAAATACAATGAAAATTTCTGTGCACTTTTGCACTGCATAAATTGCATTGCTCTGAGCTGCTTTCAGCCAAAAGGAATGCATTCCGTTCCATGGTGATAAATTTCTACTCCAGTGCCTTCAGCTAACATTAGGGATGCTCTCTCTAAATTGGATACAGGGCTCAGCTATCTGAATTTGCAGATGTAAAAACACTTTGAAAAAAATCATAAGAACTTAAAGGGAGGTGTTAGGATGTAACTTTTTAACTGGTTAATCACTCTGCCTTCTCAACACCTGAGAATGCCTCTTGTTACACACAGCCCATTTCACTTCTTGCCTAGTCATCAGCCACGAGAAAGAGGCCCATTGAAAACATTTGCTCATGTCTGTCCTTAGCATTGTAAGCATTATTTGTAATAATCATTGAAGGAACCAAATCAAAACATGGGAAAATGAACCAAATAGACACATCTTCCAAAATAGAAAGTACAAACATTCAATAAGTACATGACAAAATGTTCATTCTGTTTGGCTATTAGGGAAATGTAAAGCAAAACCACTATGGGGTTCCATCTTGCCCATCAGAATGATCTTCATCAAGAACACAAAGAAACAACAAATGCTGGTGAGGAAGTTGGGGGAGGGGAACCTGTACAGTGATGGTGGAAATGTAAACTTGTATAATTCCAAGAAAATCATGATGTCAGTTCTGGAGATTCCTCAGAAAACAAAACTAGAGATTGTAAATAACACTGCTGTATATATCATTGATATTTTCCTAAAAGAATTAAAGATATCTTGTTCTCATGGCACATTTGTCTCATTTTGAAATTTAGATCTGAGGTGTAAAAGAGTCAATGAGACCATTAAAGATAAGATTTATATCTAGCCAATTTATTACATTCCATGTCTGTTGGTAGGAGAACAACGCTAATGTATTTCTACCCTACTTTTAATGGGAGCAAAGTTCATTTTACCACATATTTCAACAAAAACTATCTAATGCTTTTATGCTATGAAGGATAATTAAGTGTAAACAAAGCCAAGTTTCGATATACTTTGATATGAGCACACTGACGTCTCAAATATCTCTATTTTATAATTTATTTCTCAGTTGCTGATGATATCCCTGGTCTCTTTCTAGAAACAAAAAATTGGAGTACATTAATAATTATATAAGTAAATTGAGTATAATGGCGAATATCAATTCTCTTTTTACTAAAGATATATTCAATTTTCTTCTTTCCCAGTATAAAATTTCATAGTTTTAAATTTTGTGACTGTTCATTATTTTGAATATGTGTTTATTTTCTCATTGGACCACTCTGTTGCATCTCCATATTTCTTCTTTATTTTCAAGTATTACATAAATATGGAAAATACATCCTTGATGTTTTTGACATTATACCTACTTGACTCTTTGCACAGGCAGCATCAATCAGGATCTGAGGAAGAACGCTTCGGGAGTAAATTTCCTTACTACCTTCTTTTCTCTCCAACAAATCTCCATTAGCAGCAACCAATGAGAAGCCAGAGGGTGAGGGAACTCTGGTTAGTACATCCATTTTACTTATAGTCTAAACAAAGAGATTTTTGAAGGTGAGAATTGTCCTAGTCATACTTATACTGGGAGAGCAGACACAAACTGTTAACTGAATCTTGTTCCTGGGGCTTAGGGAAGTGTGGAGTTAGAAGGAATGCTGAGCAAAAGATCTACCTAAGATTCTACATTTAAACTCTACTTTTCTCCTCTTTCTCTGTCAGTTTAATATAAGGGTTCCTAAAACTATCCCAGAAATCTATTCTCCTAGGATTACATAGTTGTAGTCAGGGTTTACAAGGGAAACAATTGAATATAGGCCACAACTTACCGGATTATTTTATAATATTCACCCAAAGAGTCAAATGCAAAAGAGTGTGGGAGATCTGCCCACACACTAGTGACACAAAGAATCCAGCTGAGGGCCTGAATCCCATGGCAATATCCTACATGAGTCCAGTTCAAGACTTAGAGCCCATGGCAATGCGTCACAAGAGTCCAACTGGAGGCCTAGAGCCCATGACATGTCTCATGCAGGCCTGTATCAGGGATCTGCACTGGGAAGGCCAAAATGTCAATGGCAGAAGCTAGAAAGTCTGTGCCAGTGGGATAAAAGCTCTGTTCCAGCAGGCTGAAAGTTATGTACTGGAGCCAGGAAGCTATGCTCAAGGTAAAGACTGGAGCGCCTCCAAAAAGAACTCCAGCTGTCCTCAATGACAGTGAAGACCTGAGCTCCTCCAATGGTGAGAAGAGCAGAGTTCACATCAGGAAAACCAGTGTGACAAGGTTCTCCAGGAGAATCAACACTACTCCTCTTCCGCTCCAGTTCTCCTTTTTGTGTTAGCAACAATCCTCAGGTGGGTGCTCCACATCCAACACCATACTGACTCAGTTCAGCTGGGTGTCACAAACTGACCATTAGTCAATCCACCACCATAGTCAGATGTAATATTTTATAATGATATTAGGACCCATATCTAACTGTTACAGTGTGCTACAACCATCAGTGTGCCACAACTATCTCAAAGTTAGCTTCACATATACTTCATCCCTTCCCTGAAAATCTCACTCTTGAGTAGAATTGTGTTGCTTGTATCACCCTCTATCCAAGTCTCAAAAGCAAGCATACCATATTCCTCTCTTCACTACCTGATGTCAACGAGTAGTCAAGGTCCTTCACCTATGTAACCAATCATTTACGGTTTACAACTTAAACATTTCTGAAAAAGGTGTTCTCTTTTTACTATTGTTACCAAATCTCTTGCTTCCAAAGATTTGTGTGGCTAATCATGCCCTATACATAGTGGATAAAAGTTATGAGCATTGGTAGGAGCACTGCATTTAATGCCATGGAGGCCTCTGTGGATACTTGACACGCAGTTTGTGAGGATAGTCAGACCCAATCACATATTACTACAGTTAAATATTACTTTTTAACTCATAAATAGATCATGGTATTTACTTGGATCAATATCTAAATTATCTAGGTTGCACAATGATTCAGCACTTGATTTTATTAATACAATATGGATTTGAATATTATAAGATTAGAATGCATCCTTAATGTGATAATTAGTGAGGCAGTCTCCCTGTATTGCTGTTGTATCTTATTAATTCTCTTCACTTTTCTAAAATTGCTTTAAAATCATTATGAAAATATCCACCCATGACAATATGATTTAGGGTTTTATAAATAATGCATTGATTTTGAGAAAAATAGGCTAACCATACATCTTTCCCAATATTATAAAATATATTTCTACTGCTCAAATCTTCTGTTATGAAAATTCATAACTTTAATAAGATTTTATATCTTTTATATTTAGAATAACCTTTTATTTAATTTATTATTATTTAAGCTCATTATAACTTTATGTCTCTTGTAAATTCCTTCCTCATATCTGTGTCTCTAAATTCTTGATAATATTGAAATAAATATTTAAACATTAGTAATAATCTATTTATTTTTCTTATTTATAATTTTTTATGTCTGAGGAAAGATCTGTCTTAATCACTAAATTTCCTAGGCTGGGCTCAGACCTGTGATCCTCTGTGTTAGCTTCTCAGAGCACTATTATAGATGTTACTGCCATGTCTGGTTACCTTGTATTAAGCCTTCTTCTTGGATACACTTATTAATGTTAATAATTTTTACAAACTATATTTTTCATATTCAAATTAGAATGTTAAAGTATATGTTAGTGGGAATGAACATGCAAAGCCAAATTAAATTTGCTTGATGCAATAACTATGCTTTAGAGTTCTAATTATTTATTGTTCATAATATGTTTATTACATATGTTACTATATAGGCTCTTATATATTTTGGTTGAGCTTATCTGCCGATATCAGTCTGTACATTTCTTAATCTCCATAACACATACAAGATTAAATTTTTTTCTTGAAACACAATTTTTACATTCAAACATAACTAGTATGTTTTAAAGGTACAAACATTGATAGTTAAATTTTTGGTTCAGATTTCAAATATCAAAACACTTGCCTGGTGTAAATGCAGTATTTTTTCAAATAATGTAGCAAAATTTACAGGACTTAAAATATTTGTTCACGGTCATTCATCTAATTTATGTTGAGACTTGGGGTTTTTTAGTGTATTTTCAAGTGTATCTCCCTCAACAAATATGGGCTCAAACCAGAACAATGAATCTCATGGTGTCAGTATAGTCACATTTTACTTCAGAAAGAATAACATATGATTTGAAAATAAAACATAATATTTTTTAATATATTGGTCTTTCACTGACACACATAATCTTTGGTAAGGAATCAATTTTCATTTTAATGGCTTTCATTTTTAACATCAGACCCTATTTTCAAAGAGGGGAGGAAAATCTGCTATGTCTTGGAAAAGAATCTGGTGTATCTTGGACTAAATGTTATCATAGATCAGAAAACTGTTTTGCTGACAGCTGACGAAAGTAACTGTAAAACAGTTAGATAAATCTCTTCCATTTTAAAATAGCTCCAGGAATTTCCAGCTCAATGAAAGCATCTTAAAGGACAAACTTATAAATGAACACTAAGCTCTGTTTTTATTCATTCTCCTTAAAAGTTTATTTTATATATTGTTTTCCCTTCAATTTTACTTGAAGGCATATAAAACAATAATAGTACACAATGAACACGCTCATGAAATGCACTAGACTGAGCAACTGGACATCCCAAAGGAAGTACTGTATCATATAAAGTGCTCCATATTGGAGTTGTGATCAAAAAGTATCCCTGTAATCTCAGCACTTGGGAGGCTGAGGCAGGAGAACTGCTTTAAGTTCAAGGATAGCCCAGGTTGCACAGTGAGTTTAAGGCCTATCTGAACTACTCAGTGAGACTCTGTTTCAAAATAAATAAGTACATTTTGAATGTTTAAATAAGAAAAATTTAAAAAACACATTGTCATTGATTAATTCCCCTTAAAATACTTGAAAAATATTTATAGTATTGTCTTTGTCACTTTCTAAGTACTTCTTGAAGTCCACTCTCAGGAGTGTCTTTATGCGATCTTGTTTGAAATGCAAAGAAAGAATGCTGTTGCCTCGAGCCATCCGATGGAAAAACAGTCATAAAGCACACGATGGTGTTTCCGCATCCATGTTGTTCACCGTAGTTGGCACCTGGAGACCTCTGGCTCTTCCCTAGAGTCAAAGTGACGGGGAAGGTAAATGTTTTAATCCAGTTGGGACCTCCAAGCAACTAGCTGAGCACATCCCCAAACAAAGACTTCCACTTCTGCTTCAAAAAGTGGGAAGGAGGGTGGTATAAGGGTTAGTTTTCTGAGGTGGATTAATAAAATTGTGTTGTTTACTGTAAGAAATACTTAAACTTTATACCTATACTATATTTTGATCATTATAACTCATAAACTAATAATAATTAATTCTGATAAGTTTCTAATAGCTGAATGTATCATTGCAGATCACTTCCTAATCTTTGTATAAATTTGTTCCCAATAAATAAAAATATGAAAATGTAAATCAGTGATCATCTTAAATCACAAAGAAATTGTAAGTCAACTAGCACTTATTTAGAACAGGACTTCTGGACACCAGCACAATTTCACAGTTTACATGTTTGGTGAATTTTTCTTTGCAGTGACGTCAGGTAAAGTTTGGTTTGTCTGGCAGCATCTATGACCTCTGTGCATTAGCACCCTCATTATCATAAACCAAACTGTCTCCAGACATTGGCAAATGATTCTTGGAAGATTTTTCAGGGGAGGAATTATCCCACTTGAGAAGCAATAAACAAACAATGCTTTTTCCTGCTAAACAAAGTTCTCAAAGTGGAAAACATGATATAATTTAGTTAAACCAGAAATGAGGCATATAATACATGCTAGTGATTTAAGGTTACAGAATATGAAAGAAAATATGTCTTATTTCCTGGTATTGTTTTAAAAATACTGCCAAGATTTAAAGGAATTATTGATTTTAAACCTTGCTGTCTTTAGTTTATGTTTTTGAGGGCTGTGGCTAGTTATGAAATATACTTACTAAAGACTAATATTCTGAAAACTTGAGGAAAGAGTGTATAAATTATTACAAGCTTTAACTTGAAATATCTATTAAAAAAGAAAGAATGAATTATGTATAATGCCACAAGACATAAATCAAGAAACCTAAAATCTATGATTCTCATTTTAATAAAATTCTTTGATTTTGTTCAATAGATTGATTTTTTTTCCCCTTTGGTAGGTGCAGTTTTCCTCTGCTTCATGGTTTCTGCCCTGAAAAAAGTCATTTATCTGCCCATTTTCAATTCCCTGCAGAAGTATGGCTTCTTGATCAGTAAGGAGGAACCAATTCTCAGCAGATCACCATGCTTCTTGTGGTCTCCCTACCAGCAAGACTGAACTCTTGTCCTTACAGTATCAATCCAGTCTTGTGTGCTACAGCTGTGAAGATTCAAAGAGAGATTTTGGCTTGTGCTGCAGACAGGCTTGATGCACACCTAACTCTGAAGTTATATATTTGTAAGTAGATACATATATTCAAAAATAAAAGCCAAACTTTAATACCAACTGTATCTCCCAGTTGTTTTCAAACATGGTTTCTATAAAACAAAAGGCTCCTTTATTTTGAATTTTAAAATTTTCACCCAAGTAGTACCTCCTATATAAGGAAATAAAGACTTTTTAAAATTTTAATGAGAGAAAACAGTGCAACTTATTGCATATAAATTAAAATAGATTTTTAGATCAAAGAGTTAGAAGTTAGAATCATATATTTCATGTAAGAATACAACAATATATACCATTTGTATATCACCAAGTATAACCCATATTGGCTTATTTTAATTATACATTTTCCATATGAACCATTATTATCTATAGGAAAAAATGGAAAATTCACATTTATAATTGCATTGCATTGACTAATGTATTCAAACACATTTATCTCTTAGTATTATAATTTAATTTTATGCAGTTTGCATTTAAGTTTATTGCTTTTTAGTATCTCTTTTCTAAAAACAGTGATAATTAGCTAAGTTATTTTCTGGATGGATTAATAATAAAAGTTATATTCATAATAAAAGTAAGTAAGCACCTTATTATGGGCTTATAATAGCTCCATTTACCGGGCCCAGATGTGTGCCCTTAGCATTCACATCAGCTTTACACTCGAGATATTTACAGAAAACCAAAGTGACCAGGAAAACTTGGATATTCTAAATTGAGAATTATTGGGAATTGTGTTTCTAACACCATATTTAAATATATGTTGTCCAAAAAAGATGACAATGTGCTTAACTCTCTGGTGCTTTAACAGATAAAATATATATATTTCCATAGTATAATTATAATAAGTTATTACCACACAGAGGAAGAGACACCATTTTCCCACCAACTGGAGGAGCAAGCTGGAAGACCCGTGGAGATTTATGGTGATTTCCACTTCTCTTTGTTTGTTTGCTCTGTTTTTATAACTTCTAAATTAAGTTTACTTCTAATTGGTATATAGAAACATTAAAATTTGCACACTAAATGGTAATGTAATGGTTTTACACATATACAAAATATACAATATATAATTTACATTAACTTGTGTTTAAACTAAGCCACCTGTCTCACCTACATGGCAAATGAAAGAAGCATGTTGAATGTTGTCTTCAGATGCACATCAAGTTTACCTCTTTTCATCTACATCATTACACCTTGGAGTAATTTGAAAAAACTGCATGATGATTTATGTCTTTTCGTTGTAAAGACCTTAATTCTCATACATACTTACATGCATCATCTGAAAAGAAAAACTTTTAAAGTTCACATCAATAAATCTTTATAGTTACTGAAAAGAAAATTTTACAATTAAAAGGAGCTGTACCTTGACAGAGAATATGTGTGATAGCTTTACCCTTCATCATGTGCCTTTGCCTAATTTATTTTGAGCATTACTCTCTCCTATGAAAACTTATAAAAATTTTCACTTTCATGGCAGCTAGCATGGCGTTGAGCTAAAATAAATTGAGGACTGAATGGAAACCAGGATCTAAACATAGCATATTACAATCACTATCCATAAGTACTATTAAACAAAATCAAATGTGTTTTTATGCCATATTGATGTTGAGATAAAGCCAAATTGTTTTATTTTGAATAAAAATCAATTTATCTCATTTTATTGTTTGTTTCAAAATTGGCAATATGAAGAAAAGCAAAGTGTACCAAGCAAGCAAGAAAATGAGTCTGAAGAAAGAAATGTGACTAAATCAAGTTTATCATAAACATCAAAACAGTAGCGTACATTAATCATTAACCCATTTTTCTGCATACATAGTTTTTTCTTTACTTTTTTATCTTCATTAGTACATAATTGCAGTATATAATGATTATATTCACTGTAGGGAATTGGTATACGTACATAACACATTTCAGTTCATTTTCCCCTTCCCTTAACACTCTCTTTTATTTTCCTAGCATCAGATATATAGTTCACAAAAATATTTTTAACAAAGGAAGACTTTGGTTCAATAATGGAACTCATAATCTACCTTTGTGTTTATAGAGTTGGAAATGTGTGGTTGGAAGTAGTAAAACACAAGCAGGTGTCCGGCAATGTTCGGAGTGCTTTTCATGGTGTACATGTGCATGTCTGTATGTGTGCATGTTTAAATGAAAGCACACCTGTGAGGGAGGCTTTTTTCTATTAGACCTCCAGAGTAAGGCATGTTAAATGATTGCCTCCCCTAAAATGACTGGAAAATGACTGATATTAAATTCTAATCTGTCAAACTCCACAGCACATAGTCCTTAAAGCCACTCCCTGAACTTTATGGATGTTTGACAAGTAAATTATATAACAATGAATCTGTGAGCACAGCCAGTTCAGAAAGGCCTTTTCAATTTTGATTGTAAAATAACACTGGGATATTCAGAGATGACATTGAGTCCCTTTCTTAGTTCCGCTATTTTCCCTTTTGTCACTTCCCCTCTAAATTCAATAGTGCTGACGCACTGACCAGATCCACATTGTAAATGAGGGATGGTCAGCCATGTACAGACTTCTGCTGACATTTTGAAAATTTAGGTTTAACATGCTAGGCTTGTGTAAAACATGTTATGCATTTTGTTTTATTAAGTAGTGTTTGAAACAAGTATTAAATAATTCAAAAAGGGTTTGAATACTTTTTATAAAGCTTGGCCATGCCCTGAGCTTTCATGTACATGGAGACTAACTAGCTTTCCTTAAGGAGATAGACTGGATTGAATACTTCAGAGCTACAAAGGAAAGAGCCGGTGAACCAAAGAAAAATGATGGAATCTTTCCTTGGTGTTCTGTAATTCATTGTAATTCTGAAGCTGTTACACAGAGTTAACATAGATCTCCACAGATTTAAAGGTTCAGCCTCTCAGTTTCACAGATTTGTCCTCACTTCCGACTGCAGGAAAAAATACTGAGTTCCAGGGTAAGCCGCCATTTGATGTTGTTTGAATGACTCATCGCTCTCAGGATACCACATTATTTAATATCCTACACAAGTAATGAACCACCACATGAAAGAGCTGCACGGAACAAGGTAGTGAGGATCAGAATGAGGGCTACATAACTTCCATGACCTTTTCAGCTCTCTCAACTTCCTCCCACGCGATGGATTCACCCACTTGGAAACTCTCCTGTTTCCATTGTTCAGGGATTTTGAAAACTATGTTCTAATGTGCAGGCTGATTACATACTTAGTCACTGCTGTTTAAACTGAGCTCAATCACCAGCCCATTTACTGGCCCTGTGTAATGACAATATCTCTGAACCTCCTACTTACATGGAAGTGGTTCATTTGGGTGACTATCCATCCCCCACTCTGACGTTGTAATACATCCCCCTCTCCATGCTATCTATAGAACCAAAAATAGTAACTTCATGCAACCTGTTAGGTTGCTGAAACTGTTACCACTCAAGAAATCCCAAGAGATTAGGAGTGGTGTGACAAGAATCAGTATATAGACCAAATATATTTCTATAATACCACAATTATAAAAGCAATTATTCACTTGGATCTTTTATTTTTTAATGTGGTTACTAAACAACTTAAAGTTAACTATACATATGTGAATTACATTATGTTTCTGCTGGATAGCATTTCCCTATACTTTTTTTTGTGAGACATAACTTCCTATTGAATTGTGTGGTTCCATTCTTTGGCAATGATAGCTGTACATGTGTTATTTAGAATAGAGAAAAATCTTCATTTCATTTAAAATCTGAAAATAATTTCTGAAATTTCTTTTAAAAACTTAGAAATAAGTTCTTTTCCATTTGGATAAAATTTCTCATGAATTATAATAGTCATATTAGTTAAAATAAAAATGTATTCATAGGTATAACTTAAAACTTCATGAAGGACTAAACACATTACATAAATTAATGCTGTTAATTAAACTCCAAAGGGTAATGTCGAAATGATAGATGGATAATACTGACTATTGAATGTTCTCTGTCAAGCATAGAAGAATGAATTAAATCAATATAGCCAGTGTGATTTTTGATGTTCCTAATGTTTTCATCAATACTTTCCTTTGGGCACTTTCTTCTCTTCTAGCTGTCTTCGTAAGATAATCATTCAAATAGATTACCATATCTGCTGATTGTTAGCTAACTTCTGGAATAATCATTATCAAAAAAGAATGCAAGGTAGTATTATTAATTAGGATCTTATTTATTCTTCAATCATTAGCTACAGTCTTTTCCTTTCTATTCGTCTTGGTCTCTTACGCATAGAAAAATACAAATAGAATATTGAATATAACAAGTGTATTTTAGTCTAAACCATTGTTTCTTGTGTGTTTTGGTGGGGGGCTGGCTTTCTCTTTAGGTATCACACTGTGAGGCTGTCAGAGAAGGCACTTAAACTGAAAGGTCGCAAGTATCAGGTCACCAGTATCCTCCCTCTCCCACTGTTTTTCATCTCTTAACAATGAATATTTTTGATCAGTGTATCCTGAACACTGCTCACCTTTTTGCGGAAGACAAGTTATGATCTTTTCCCTTCTGAACACAATGGTAATACCAATTAATTTAAAATATTGTTTCACCAGTTTCCCATCTGACTAGAAAGGGTTAGGGTGTCCTAAACAACTGCAAAATATAGCATAGAAGTGACTCCTGTTACTCACAACTACAACATGAACCCAACATGTCTTAAATCACAAATGTAGTCTGTCAATCAAATGCAATGTGCAACATGTTTAAAAGGTAGTAATTCAGTCCAGAGTTAGAATAACTGCTGTTAAGTGGCTTGTTGAGATAAAGAAACAATTCCATGTAATTAACCCATCAAAAATCAGCAAGAAGGAAGACTGACACGACTCACGAAATATCTTGAAAATAGTCATCAGTTAAAGAATTGTCATTGTATTATAGGTTTTACTTAGTGGTGGTTTTACTCAAGGAAGTTGGGATATTGTGAAAATTGCACTAGATGGTTAAAGAAACTTAAGCAAAATGTACAAGGTTTTACGAATACTATGTCAGAAATAGAAGACTAACGAAAGCAAAGAAGAAAGAGAAGTAGGAGCACAGGGAGGACAGGATGGAAGTGCAGTGGACCTGGTGTTTTGTGTGCTTCACCTTCATTGGGTGCAATCCTACCCCTCCACGAAACGGTATCATAAAGTGCGCCCTCTGCGGGTGATCAGGTCCTGAGAGTGCAGCCTTCACCACTGGGCTTCATACCTTTGTAAAATAGCATCCAGAGGACCGACATGCCCTTATGTTATCTGAGACCACAGAAACAGTTTGGCATCTGCAACCCTAGAAGCAAGCTGTGCTAACACCCTCCTCTGGGAATTCTCACTTCCAGAAGTCTGAGAAGTAAATTTCTGTCCCGTGGAAGCCGCTCAGAGTATGGCAATATGTTACAGCAACCTGAACAGATTCAGACATGAAAGAAACTCTAGTATAGCTAAAAAACACTTTATCTTACATTAGTGGGCACTCAGGAGAATAGAACTTATGCAAATATAAACACTTACTAGGGATAGGAATGCCACTTATTCCTTCAAGTCATTTCTGTGGACCCGTTTCTGTAGTTTAGATTTATTTCCTGAAAGTTGTGAATATTTATTTAGCATGACAGTGACGTTAATATATGGGAAGACACTTGGCTATGGTTTGGATCTGGAACATCTCTCAAAGATCCATTTCTAAAGGGCTAAGTCCAAGCCTGGATGAGAGATGGGGAACCCTTCAAGAGCTGGGGCGGGTGGGAGATCTTAGTTCATGGGGCACGTGCGCTCAAAAGGGAAAATGGGACATCAACCCCTTTTTCCTCTGTTACATCTGGGTCAGAAGGTAAATGGGCCTCGCATCCTACACACTGCCTCGTGATGCACTGTGTCACCACAGACTCAGAGCTTTGAAGCTAACCTGTCACGGACTGCAATGTCCAAAATTACAAACCAACATAAAACTCTCCTGTTTTGAGTCAATTTGTCTCAGATTTTTGTTTCTGTACTACAATGCTGACTAATCTGTATCTGCAGCTTCTTTTTCAAGTTAGAGCCTTCCTTTATGTTTTAATTGTTTTTTTTCCTCCTTTTTAATTGTAAGGGCTTTTTCCATGAAGGTGATAGGAAAATTAATGAAGTTTTTTAATGATAAAAAGAAATACAGAATATAGACATAACACAACCTAATGAGAAGCATGTGTAGGTTTTTATGGATAGGCCTGGTCTCTTTAGATAATATCAAGTGTATTTCCAATCTGTATTGGCATTTCAATTTTATCCCTGAATCAGATAACAATGTTGTGCTGCACATCAGATATACAGTACTCTGTGAAGATCTCTCCTCTCTTTGCTTTTTGCCTGTTACTGTCTCTGTCTCTGTCTCTCACACAGGGACAATACACACACACACACACACACACACACACACATGGACACACACATGCACACATACATATACACAAATGAACTTGAAATGCCTTCAGGAAATTATATTCCATCCTCTGAGTGCTGAAAAAGTAAATGATTTATGAACTCACTTTCTTGTAGAATTTATTTTTCCTTTGGGTGCCTACTGCGATGGGAAACATTTTCAAAATGGTCTTTTAGGATTAAAATTTAAAATTGCTAACAAAATATGAAATTTCAAAGTCACTTTTATAAATATTAATCTAAAATCTCATATGAAATTACAGTATGAATGAATCCATTTGGCTCTTTGAAAGAATATTTTCTCTAAACATTGGGTACTGCTTTAAAGAAGCAGAAATATTCTTTTGCCCTATTTGATCTTTTAGAGAATATTCTCTCTGGTCCAATTGATTTCTCAAGATCCTTTCTTTCTCAGAAGAATGTGTCAACTCTCAAGTGTCCAGTAGTTCTTTTTATCTGATTCAGCCACTTTAAAGCCCACAAGCATGTCTGGGTTATCCGATCAGCTTTAAAATGCTACCATTCATCTATTCCATTTAATGCTTGCTCAAAAGGGAGTTTCTGTATTGACTAAGGGCTATGCCACACTGCAGCTTGAAAATGAGAAAAGAAAGAAAAGCAGGCCTAAGCTAAGTATGCTGTTAACTCTGCCTAAGACTGTTGGTGCATCCACAGTGCATGGTGCATCAGACCTAATCACGTTTCATATAGCCAGATGCAGGAAAGAATAATCAGTGATTTTTATTCAGAAAGGGACCTTGTTTACGCTTTTAAGCACATGCTATCCTTTTCTTCCTTAAAAATGATGTTTAATGATTAGTTTTTGTCAGAACAGACATTTTCCATCTCAACATTTAATACCTGCCCTCTTGTGTAAAGTAGTATTTGAGAAGATATAACTTTGTGCTTGTACAATGCCAACTCTATGCTTATTAAACAGAAAATAGTCTAATTCCATTCTTGCTGCCAGATAATATTTTTGTGCTGCATATATTGATTGAAGAGGAAAGAAGTTTTAGTCTCTTTCTAATGCTCTATCAAATGGATTTATTTTGTACTCACGAACACCTAGCTAGGTCTTATTGCAGAAAAGCTTGATTTTAATTTATAGTCAGTTTAGTAAACTATTAATGCTGTTCTGTTTGTATTAAAAAGTTACCCAACTTCCTTTAAGGGAGAGCTACCCAAATTGGGATTTAAAATAAAGAATAAAGAGAAAGAACAGAAAAAGCAAAGGAAAGGGAAAGGGAGCGAAACGGGGGTGGTGTTGTCAAGGGAGGGAAGGGAAGGGAAAGATAAGGAGGGAAGAAAGAGAGGTCTGCAGTGCGGATTTGCTGGGAACCTGTTTCAGTAGAAAGTTCCTCATGTCTTTCTCCCTCGTCTGAGAGACTATTTCCTGCTTTTAGGGAGGAGTATTGAAGAGAAGCCATTCTCCTTTGTTTGTCATTCTGTTATTGTAGAAAGTTAAAGTAATAACATTTATGTCAACAAGTTACTGTTTTTGCAATTTTGAACCCATGCTTTTATTCACCCCAGAGGTTGGAGAAGTTGAAATCCATCTTTACAAATTAAAATTTTAAGTATAAGCAGTTTCTCCACCTTCTTCATGCTGAGAAGAGAAATTACCATCTCCAGCCCTGGGGCCTAAGACATTTCAACAGGACAGATTTTTCACATTTTCCTGAGCCCTTCTGTCCTAAGCCCTGGATACATCTACATATGCTTGTTCCCTAGCTTGCGTTATGCCCCTCCTGTAAATTGGAGAATTCTGTGACTTTGAGAAAGATGGACTCACTGCTTTCTCAATTAGGCTAACTTGTGTATAAACAAAGTTTTCCATTCCATGGCCTTTCCTGTTTCAAATAAAAATGACATAACAATATAGCAAATTGTCGAACATATAGTTACTTATGTATGAGCTTGAAAATTTTTCATATGAATAAAAAAATCTTGTAGCTAAGAAAGGATGCACCCAAAATCAAGAATCAAAGAATGAATTCAAAATTGTAAAGCGAGACAAAAGCTGAACTCCCAAGACTCCCCAAATACACATATGTGTATTTTTTTCATAAAGTAGCAGAAATGGTTAAAACCTACAATACACAGAGTAAAACTAGAGAAGTGTGAGCTCAGACTGACACAACACAAAGGAGTCACTTGGGAGTGACTGCTTCAGGTTAATTTAGAGAAACAATAAGCATATTTGTGACCAAATCCTCTCAAATATGGAAATGTGGAAAATATGTCTGTAATAATTAGATAGTATCTTCATGCATTTTCCACAGATGTGAAGCCCAAAGTAGTATTATTGTAGTGTTTAGAAATAGTAATACATGTAGAATTTATACATAGTTATATTACCAGGTTCTGAGGTCCTGCAGATTCTTTTCAGGGATTCTTTCTAGCTTCTTGCATACTGAATAAAGAATTAAACAAGACACACAACAAATGTAGTGAGGGTCTAAATTTATCAGAGGTAGGAAAGGAGGGACTCTCAGCAGAGTGAGAGCTCACCTCTGAGAGAGCTTAGTGGCCACAAGTTTAATGATGGATCACAGATATACTCCCCCATTCTTTGGGGTGACATCAGACCTGCTATTGAAACCCTGCTTGTTGTTGCAGCAGAAGAACTGAAAACAGCACTTTCTGATTTGTCCCAAGCACAGGGATTGGGAAACGTTTTCTGCGCCAGTGCTCTTGATCGCCCGTTGATTGACAGGTCACTCCCATTTGCTCAACCGGCTAGTCATGTTCTAATCTCTGGCCTCAAATAAGTTGCAGCTTCTACATAGTTAGTCAATTATTCCACTCAGTAAATGAACACTCTTTTCTAAATAGATGGACAGCATGTTAAATTGCCTTTTTATTATTAGCACCGAAACAGTTTTATAAATTCCCAACCTTTTTGTGCTAACCATTTGTCCAATGCTTTTCATTTAGTACTCGCCAATTACAATAACTTTATAATATATTCTAACATCTGAAACTGGTTTCTCTGTTCTTCTGCGAAACTCCTTTGACAGTTGAAATTTTTCTTTACACCTCACTTTAGTCCATATTATTCAATTAAAAATTCAGATTCTAATGTAATCCATATATTTTTTCATTGGAGAATTGCCATTTGTATTACAGAAACTCTCAACATCCAGAAATGTGTAGTATATTTCTATTTGCTTATGTCATCCAAGAAGACCTCTATCTTTCAAAACATTTCCTTTTACCTATAATTTTCTTTTCTTTTTTTTTTTTTTTGTTACCATGAATCAAACTCACAACCTCGCACTTGCCAGGCAGGTGCTGTGTCGCTGAGCTCTATCCCCAGACCTACCTATTATTTTCTGAATATTATACTTTCCTACTTTTGATATAAAGTGTTTTTGCTTGGTTGAAGATAAACGTTTATTTTCTTAGATCTATTACAAAGAAACCTTAGGAAATGTTAGCATTTATTCTTTTACGCATACACATGGTTCTCCTAAGTGTTCTAGGTGTATAAGACATGAAATGTAGGAGATATAACTTATTTTGAGGCTTCAAAATACATACAAAAATTGAGATATTTATGTTTCAACGTCCCTGGACTTAGAGAATAATATTCAATTAATAAGCCAAGCTCAGAAAAACCTCTTTAGGACTTCATGATAATAATTATGAGGTTTGCTATTTAGAATAAATATTACTATTGGATTTATTAAACTATGTGTAATGCTTTAAAATTTCCTTAATTTTTAATAAAAGCGGCTAATAACTTCCATGAAGCATTTTGTGGCACTAATTGTATAGTCTTGATCTCCTATTTCATTTTTTACACTGTATAATATTAATACTTCTTAAAATGAGCCTAATATTTCGTGAAAAAAAAATCCTGTTTGTTCAAGTAGATGATTTTGAGATGTTAAGGGATGGTTAGACTTTCTCAAACTTTTTATATTTTAGATAAATTCTCATAAGTAAAATTCATCCTTCTTTGCACTATTGATTAAAACAAGAGCCTTCACAGTGAGCTACATAGCCAACCAATTTTTATCTCTTTTATTTTCAGACAGCATCTCACTAAGTCACTACGTTGTCCAAACTGATCTTGAATTTTATCCTCTTGCCTCAACCTCCAATAATTCTGGGATTACAGACAAATTCTACCACTTCTGGTTGCATATGTGTATTTTTTTATTGTCTCTCATAAACTGAATTATATTATTTCCAAAAGACAATATTTGAGATAAAGGAGGACACTTTGAACCTTTGCTCTCTTGAATGTGAATGGCAGAAATTTTTGTTACTTGTTCCTAAAAGGGTTGAGTAGGATTTACTAAAGTGGTGAAAGGACTGGAAAAGAAGCAGTTTTGAGAAGGACGTGTGTGTGTGTGTGTGTGTGTGTTTGTGTGTGTGTGTGTGTGTGTGTGTGTGTGTGTGTTTATTTTAAAATATCCATTAGGCATTCCGGTTAACTATTTCAGAGTTTGTCAATATATAGAGGTTTTACTAGCTCTTGAGATCAGGCAGTGTTTGTGTGGAAATGTGCATTGCAGTTGACAGATTTATAAGACTGAACTTCAGGGAAAGTGTCAGGAGTGGAGACAGAAATATGAGAGTTACTGTTCACAGATAATACTCAAGAGAATGTGAACCATCCATTCGTAGTGAAATTAAATACAGAAGAGGTATAAGAATTGAGGTTCTGATATACTTCATCTTTTGAGTTAGGTAATATTTGAGGCAAAAGAAATAGAATATGGAAAAATCAAGGCTTTTAAAAATTATCTTACTATACTTATAATGATGGAATTAACTCTACAACCCTAAAATTTCCCTAATTTTTTTGGCAGAAAATATGAAACTTCTAAAATCTAGGATATCATATATTATGGTTTTTGTTTGGATGTTTCCTGAAAGCCTCATGTGGTCATAGGTGGGGCTTTTTACAGGTGGCTGGATCTAGGGTATGTGATGCTGGGACTAAGGGTATGTAATTACTAAATTGGCCCATTAACTAGTTCAACATAGTTCTGAATGTGGATAACAGGAAGGCCAACCTGGGTGTGGGTAGCACCACCCAAAGAAGGGTGCCTGGGTAAACATGAAAGGGTCAAAGGAAGGCGGACCTGTGGCTGCATCAGTACCTTGCTGTTTTGCTGCCTTCTGCCTGCCATGAACCATTCCTCCTCTGTAATACCTGCCTTGTCTTGGAGCAAGTAAACTATGCACTGAAACCATTACAAACTGTGAGCTACACAAACCTTTCCCCTTTAACTTTGTGTGTTGGGTGTTTTGTCTCAGGAACACAAAACAATAATGAAGATAGCGTGTATTTGAGAAAAAACTAAATTAGTATCATGAGGTAGGTTTAAATATATATATATATATATATATATATATATAATTTCTTGATTAGTCACATAATTATTTACATTCTTAGTACAAACTACATATAATTCAAATATTACATACAAGTAGTCATTTGCAGTGAGAGCATAAATACAATTTGGATTTCTTGCATAAAATTAACAATACACTTAGGCCATGTGTAGGTTTACATACTCATCTGAAGTCTTTTAACTGTTTCACATTTATTATTTGAATCTTTGCATAGGTACTAACACAAGGATCAGTAAATATTAACAAGGATTACTTTTATTTGAACACTAAACACTAATTCTTATCTGAGGACATATATTCCAAGGAATTGCCTATCTCTGGCCTCCACTCATTAAATGTCAGTGGACTCTTAAAATCACTGTGACAGTCACAAAGGTCGCCGTATACAGTGATAACCTTGTTCATGAACTTAATTCATTCCATAAAACTGGGAAAAATGGCCACATTCATGTTCATGGGACAAAAATGGCCATGGTTATAGTTGTCACCCAAGCAGAGTTCTTCTACAGAAACGAAACCTTGTCAAGCCTTGCTGTTTCTAACCTAAATTGTTTCCAAATAAAAGCATTTGTGAACCAAGATATCAGTCTTGCCAAAATTCATGTTGTGACTATATTTCTCCTAATTGAGAACTTCTTAACTAGACACAATGACATTTTGGTAACCACTACATTTTATTAAGTATATTTTTACATATTATATTTAATAATATAATTCATAAAGCACATAAAATAAAATACAAAATTGTACTCAGCATGTGCATTTGTAAAAATGTATCTAAATTTAATGTCTATAAAATAATTTTAACTTATTTTAGATGGCTAGGAAGAGGTTTATTGGGTAACACATTTATAATTAACCTGGACTGCATCACATACTGCACTGCAGAGCACTGCTAGGGTTCTGACAAACCCCTGTGGGAATCCCCACCGTGTATGACTGAAAAGCTCTGTTTTTCTCTTAGTTTCTTAGTGAATTCTTCCCTCACTCCGCTTTGCCTTCCAAACTGAATACCAGCTATGAATCTGAGGTCACTGTATCCCTCACCCGGCAGGGCTTTGGCAGTCCAAGAATGCCTTCCCCATCTTTGGGAATCATTCTCACCTTGCTTTGTCTCTGACAACCCATGCGGATTTGAATGCATTAACCGTCTTTGGTTCTCTGCATTTCTGAAATATTTCTAGGAAAATATTACTCAGTTCCTTTGTTTCACTGGTTCTCAGGTGAAATCAATCTGCTCCCAAGGGACTTTTGTCATGGATGGAAACATTTATTGATTGTCAAATTAGGAAAATGGGCTACAAGCATACAGTGTGTAGAAAACAAGGATACTGTTAAATATTCTAAAATACATAGAAGATATTCTCTCAGAAATGTTATCTATTCAAAATATTACTAGTGCTAAGGTTGAAAAACATTGCTCTATTCTTAGGACAGGTAATAATTATTTAATTACACCTGTGTTCTCTTTCATAAGAGCAGTTCCAGTTAATTTTTCTTGGTTCCGCTTCCTGGTATGTATTTTTATTCTTCTTATCACTGACCCCTCCCTAAGAAAGTATTAGAAAATGTTCCCTTCCTGTTGGAAAAGCAATTTTCTATCTTACTTCTTAATATGCAGTATATTTGGGCCAGTAATCTTTATGTTTTGAATAGTCTAGGTTTCTTTTAGACCAAATTGACAATACTTTTGAGAATATAGTAATGTGTGTGTGTGTGTGTGTGTGTGTGAGAGAGAGAGAGAGAGAGAGCGAGAGAGAGACAGTGGGAGAGGAGGAGCTAATATCATGTTATTGTGTTGAAAAATTGTGATTATATTGAAAGTTTCTCCCAAATATCCTCTCACTTTTAAAACATTAAAAATGCTCATTAGAAAATAATTACTCAGTTTAATTTTCTATTTGTGCTAAAACAGACTGCAAAGCGTTCACTGTACATGTTATTATGTGTGTCCTAATAGTGGAACCAATGCCCTCACACAGACTGTACCTCTTCTGACAGTGATGGTAGAAGAGGACATTGATTAGAAGAAGAGCTTAGTGCAGTGATGTTTCAGGACAATGGATTAAGCTTAATGAGTGGGTTTACTGCTTGTCAGTAGAAAGCCTGACCCAGTCCCCCATTAGTTAGGCATTATTGTTCAAAATAATTTAAAGTAGATTAAATGATTTATTGACTATACATAGATGTCGGGAAGAAGGTAGACATTAGTTTTCTATCAACGGAGAATTGTTTTCAGGATTCTAAACACATTTCTCCACGTTTTGAGCTTTCATACAACATAAGGAATAAGTTACATATTATTTTAAAGTAAAGCTAAATTTTAATTTTATGATAAAATATGTCATGAATATGTATTCATTTATTAAATATTACTTTAGAATTTCTTGGATAAGGAACATTCAAGTTTTCTTGGAATACTTATTTGATTAAAAGTCTACTTCATAAAAGTATTTTAAAAACAAAGACAAGAAAAAACATGATACTGAGTACAGTTACTACTTTTCTGTCAACCATGTTACTGTTTAACAGCAGCTGCTTGTCATTCTTTTTTTTAATTTTAAAAATAAAAGAAGGAAAACATGTTAACAAACAGGCATCCACTTACAAAATAGCATAAGAACAATACAAGCAATACAGAGTTATGGACAAAGTAGTAGGAAATTATCAATGGTTGTTGTATTATGTATTGATATCTTCAGAGTGGTTTCACAGGAGAAAAAATAGAGACATGAAAGATGGATCAAATAATCATTAACTATTTCTTTCAGTAAACTGATAAAAGTCGGTAGTTCAACTATGTTAACTGTCCTGTATATACATACATACATAATTCCCCTTTCTTTCCTTTCTCTTTTCACTCACCCCTGTTGCTCTTTTGAGCATGTACCTTTCATTTCACAACATCTGTCTTAACTCCTAATTTTAATTCACTCTTTCAGGTCCTTACACTAGTGAGAAAATACATTGCTTACACAAGCAGGTCTTGTTTCTTTCACTTATGAATATGGCCTCTAGTTGTGACCATTTACATATAAAAGCCTTGAGTTTATCTTTCTTTATAGCTGAGTAATATTCCATTATATAAAAGTACCACAATTTTTTTATCCAGTCCTCAGTGGATGGACATTTAGGTTGCTTCCACAATTTAGCAATTACAAATTGCACTGCTATAAACATGGGTGCACATATATTGCTGTGATATGATGTTTTCAGATCTTCCAAGAAAACACCCAGAAGGGGAATACCTGGGTTGAATGGGACCTCCAGACCTAGTTTGCTGAGGAATCTCCAAACTGATTTCCACAGATGTTTCACCAGTCTGTATTCCCACCAGCAGTGGAGAAGAGGTCTCATTTCTCCACAGACTCACCAGCATTCATATTGGTTGATTTCTTAATGACAGCAATTCTTACAGGGGTAAGGTGAAATCTTAGTATTGTATTAATTTGCATTTCTCAAGTGACTAATGAGGTTGAACCTTTTTTCATGTATTTATTTGCCATTTGTATCTCTTTATCTGAGAAGTGTGTGTTCATCTCAGATACCCATTTTTGGATTAGGTCTTTGAATTTGGGGGGGGGAGCTGATGTTTTTTAATTCTTTATATGTTCTAGATGGAAGAACTCAGTCTGAGGCATAGTCAACTAACATTTTTTCCCAGTTTGTGAGTTTTCTTTTTGCTCTGCTGGCAATTTCTTTAGATGTACACTTTTCAGGAGGATGAAATCCCAGTTGTTGATTCTTTAAAATATTTCCCGTGTGGTTTCCTTTTTGTTCATGAACTCTCTGCCTACCCTCATATATTTAAGATTTTTACCTACTTTCTCTTCCAATAGAATTAGGGTTTCTCTTTTAACATTGAGATCTCTGATCCATTTTGACTTTAGTTTGATGCATGGTGATAGACTTGGGTCTAATTTCAGTCTTTGGCAGGTGGTAAGCCAATATTTCTAGCACCATTTACTAAAGAGGCTATCGTTCTTCCAGTGAGTTTCTTTGGCCCCTTTGTCAAAGATTAGTTGGCTGAGTGTGTTTGTGGTCGTGGTTCCATCTTCTAGTCTGTTTCATTGATCCTCTGGTCTGCTTTTTAGCCAGTACTAGGTTGATTTTATTACAGCAGCTTTATAGCATAATTTCAAGTTAGGGATTGTGATATTACCTGACTTGTCCTTGTTGCCCAGGATTGCTTTTGCTATTCTGGGTCTCTTCTGGTGGCCAGATGAATTTAATGAATATTTTCTCTAGATCTGTGAGATATGTCAACGGTAGTTTAAAGGGAATTGCATTGAATCTGCACAGCAATTTTGGTACTATGGCCATTTTCCAATATTGGTGCTTCCTCTCCATGAGCAAGGAATGTTTTCTGATTCATTGAAATCCTGTTGGATCTCTTTTTTAAGAGTACTGTAGATTTCATTGAATAGACTTTTACTTCTTTTGTTAGATTGATTCCTAAATATTTCAATTTCTTTGATGCTATTTTCAAGGATATGGTTTCCTTAATTTCTCTCTCAGTCTGTTTGCTGTTTGTCTATAGGAATGCTATTGATTTTTGGTGTTGACTTTGTATCCAGCTACACTGCTGAATTTGTGATTAATTCAAGGAGTTTTCTTGTGGACCTTTTGGGGTCTTTCATGTGGAGTAAAATGTGATCCACAAATAGTGATAATTTCACTTCTATTCCTATCCTTATTCACTTTATTTCTCTCTCTGGTCTAATTGCTCTGGCTAATGCTTCCAGAACTATGTTGAACAGGACTGGGGACAGTGGACATTCTTGTCTTTTTCCTGACTTTAAAGTAAAAACTTTCAGTTTTTGTCCATTTAGTATGATATTAGCTGTTGGTTTGTCATAGATGGCTTTGATCAGATTGAGGTAAAGACGATCTATTGCTATTTTCTGTGGGTTTTTTTTTTTATCATGAATGCATGTTGGACTTTGTCGCAAGCTTTTTCTGCATCTTTTGATAAGATCATGTTTTTGTCTTTGGCTCTGTTGACATTAGTGTATAACATTAATTGATTTATGAATTGAACCATCTCTGCATTCCTGGAATGATCCAACTTGATCATGGTGTATGATTTTCTTGATGATTTCCTGCATTCTATTTGCTAGTATTTTATTGAGTATCTTCACATCTGTATTTATTAGGGAGATTGGTCTGTAGTTCTCTTTCTTGGTTGGGCCTTTCTCTGGATTTGGTATCAGTATAATACTTGGCTCCAGAAATGAGTTAGAGAGAATTGCTTCCTTTTCAATTTCATTGAACAGTTTGAGGAGTATTGGTATTAAATCTCTGAATTTCTTGTAAAATTCTGCAGTGAATCCATCAGGGCCTGGATTTTTCTTTGTTAGTAAGCTTTTAATCATGTTTTCAATCTCATTAGGTGATATTTGGTTGTTCATTATTTTTATAGTGTCTTGACTCAACTTTGGTAATTCATACATTTCTAGCAATCTGTCCATTTCTTCTAAGTTTTCTATCCTATCAGAGTAAAACTTGTCAAAGTAGGTATTTATGATCTTTTTACTTTCTGTAGGATCTGTAGTGATTTCATCCTTTTCATTCATTATTGTATGAATATGACTTGTTTCTCTACTTTTTTTGATAAGTTTGGCTAGGGCATTATCAATTTTATTTATTGTTTCAAAGAACAAGCTCTTTGATTCACTTTTTGTAGGGTTTTCTTCATCTCAATTGCATTAATTTCTTCCCTGATCTTTACAATATCCTCCCTGCTTTGGGCTTTGGGCAGAGTTGTTCTTGTTTTTTCTAAAAGTTTGAGGTGCAGAATTAGGCTATTTATTTGTTCTCTTTCTGTTTTCCTTATGTGTGTGTTCACCACTATAAATTTCCCTCTGAGCACTGCTTTCATTGCATCCCACAGATTCTGGTAAGTTCTGTTTGCATTTTTGTTTGTAAGTATTATTTAATTTCTTCTGTGACCCAGTGGTTGTTCAGGAGGTTGTTATTTAATTTCCAAGTTTGTATGGAGCTTTTGGAGTTCCTTTTGTCATTAATTTCCAGTTTCATTGCACTGTGGTCAGATAATATGCATGGGATAATTTCAATTCTTTTGCATTTAGGTAGGTATGCTCTATGGGCTAGAATGTGGTCTATTTTAGAGAAAATCCCATGTGCAGCTGAGAAGAATATGTGTTCTGATGTTGTGAGGTAAAATGCTCTGTACATGTATAAAGTCCATTTGTTTACACATTTAGTTCAGACCTGTTATTTCTTTGTTGATTATTTGTCCAGTTGACCTATCTCTTTGCATCAAAGGGGTGTTGAGGTCCCCTATTACAGTAGTGTTTTAATTGCTTGGTTTTTCATGTCTGTGAAGATTGTCTTGTATATCTTGGGGCTCTGATATTTGGAGCATACATGTTTATGATTGCTATCTGTTCCTCTTGAGCTTTCCCCTAACAAGTATGCAGTGACCTTCTTTATTTCTTTCAACAGTTCTTGGTTTGAAGTTTATATTTTCTGAAACATAATAGCTACACCTGCTTTTTTCTAAGTTCCTGTTGCATGGAGAATTGTTTTCCAACCTTTGACTTTCAGTCTATGGATTTCCTTTTAAGTAAAATGTGTTTCCTGTATACAGTATGTTATGGTTTGTGTCTGCATGTCCCCCAGATCCTCATACAATTATGGATGGCTTTTAGAGTTTATGACTGATCCATGATCCAATACTGGGATTATGGGTGTGAGAGCTATACTCGCCCTAGAGCAGATAGTTTGCTGGGATTATGGGTGTGAGAGCTATACTCCCCTTAGGGTGGATAGTTTGTATATGTAAGGGAGAGAAAGGGGTGGATAGTTTGTATATGTAAGGGAGAGAAAGAGGCTGCTGGCTGTCATTCCTCCTGCCATTCCTCCCTTCTTGTGCTTGTTGTTTTGCTGTGTACCACTGCCATGAACTGCTGCCCTCTGCCATGTTCCACTGTGCCTCAGAACCAGCGAATATGGACTGAAACCTCTGCAAACTGTAAGCTGAGTAAACCTTTCCTTCCTCCATTTTGGACATCAGGTATTTTGCCTCAGCAACAAGAAAAAGTAGCCAAGACATAGTATATCTTTGGATTTTGTTTCTTAACCCACACTACCAGTCTGTTTCTTTTGACTGGTGAATTGAGGCCATTTACATTTATGGTTATAACTGATATGTGTTGGCTTATCATTGTCATGTTATTTACTTGTTGATTTCTTATTTTTTCTACCTGTTTAATTGCTTGGTCTGCTTGAGAGTTCATTTCTATTGTTCTTGAAATTGTGGTCAGTTTTTTCCTCTGTCTAAAATGTCCTTTAGTCCTTTTCTAAGGGTGGTTTGGTACTCATGAAGTTCCTCAGTTGCTCTTTGTTGTGGAAATACTTTATTTCTCCATTAAAGGATAGTTTGCCAGGATACATCAATCTTGGTTGGAAGTCGTTTTGTTTTAGGACCTGTAGTACTTCACTCCTAGCTCTTCTTGATTGGTTTGAGTTGAGAAGTCTTCCATGATTCTGATGGGCTTTCCTTTATAGGTGATCTATTTCTTTTCTCTAGCAGCTTTTAATATTCTGTTCTGCTGGAGATCTGGGATCTTGATTATTATATGTCTGAGTGTAGTTCTATTATGGTTATGACAGGTAGGAGTTCTATTTACCTGTATCTCAGTTTCTATTTCCATGCTTGGGAAATTTTCTATTATTTCTGCAAATATTCTTTTTATGTCATTCGTGTTGCCCTCTGCTGTTTCATTGACTCCTATTATTCTGATATTATTTCTCTTTGACTTCTCTTGAAGTTGTCGAATTGATTTTCCCTGGATCCTTTTTGATTTTAAGAGATCCTTCTTTTCACGATTGCTAGTTGCCATGCTGTCTTCAAGATCTGAAATTCTATCTTTGGTTTCATTCAAGTGATTTTGCAAGCTTTCAATGGAAGTTTTGATTTCCTGGAAATCTCTTTGAGCTTGTTTCATGCATTCTAATTCGTTCCTATATTGTTCTTATAATGTTTCCATCTGCTGCCTATGTTCATCTAGTTTTTTTCTCTAAATGTGCTAATAAATTTGTTCTTTATTATTATTGTTTCATTTTTTGCGTGATTATTTCTGATCTTATCTCTTCTATGGCCTGGAGTTGTTTCTTTACTTCCATTGCAATCATTTCAGCAATTTCAGGAGTGTGTTTACTAAGTTCTCCTATGTCAATGTCTCCTGGAATTGTCCTGAGTGGAGTGGAATTCTGAGATTGCATTTTCGTCCTTGGCCTTGTCATGTTTGATGTAGAGGCAGAACACTCAGTCTCCCTTTTCTCTGGCAGCTCAGCAAAGGTCGCTAGTGTCCCTAGTTGTCATGGTGGTTATTCTTGCCCCTCAGTGTCTGCTGAGATGCACTGCTTAGTCTGGGGTCTTCTGGCAGAAGATTAAGTGTACCTAGTTCTCCCAGGTCTCAGATGCAAACTGTGATAACAGTTGATGGTAGACTGTTGACCCAGTGTCCCCTTGCAGCCCAGGGCACATGTATGACCCAGAAGCAGGCCACACTGGTGGCACAATCACAGATTAGTTGTCCTGTGACCCCAGCAGTTCAGGGTGTAGGCCGAACCCAGACAAGAATTACAAGGTTTGTGAAGTACCTGATTCTGTGTCTCCAGGCACCTCAGGGCATGCCCAGGAACCAGATGTGGGCTGTACTGGCAGTGATCAGGGACTACCTTTGTCTGTGACCTCCAAAAAGTCAGGGCACTAGTAAAACTCAGACAAAAACCATAGTGACAGCAGTTCATGGACCCCAACCCTAGTACCTCTGGCAGCCCAGGTCACGTGCAGGGAGGACCCAAATGCAACCTTGGTGTTAGCAGTTCCTGGGCTTTCTGAGTGAGGACCTCCTGTCTGCACCAGGCACATGGGGGGCAGAGAGTCAGACTGTAATGGGGGTGGGGTCATGTGTTGCCTGCTCTGCCTATTTATCATTTCTAAAATCTCAAAACTTGAGAACTAAGTTGACTGGGTGGACAAGTTGTCTTATATACCTTCTCACTGCTGGGACAAAATACCTGGCACACACCATTCAAAGGAGGAAAAGGCTATTTTGGTGCATGGTTTGAGAAGTTTCAGTCCATGGGTGTCAGGCTCAGATGCAGAAAGAGTATGGGAAAAGGGACTGCTGCGCATAACACAGTTGAAAAAAGCTGTCCATATCACGCTGGCCAGGAAGCAAAGACAGAGAGAGGAGACAAAGAGGGAAATATAACCTTTGGCTACATCTCACATCCTAAAACACAATGAGCTTGTGAACTTTTTAGTGCACAAATGCACCAAAAAGGTATATAGTGCCCACAGGGTTCGATCATCTTCCACACACATGAGCAGTTGGGCTGATATTCTTCATCTAAACCATAACATGAATATATCTTTGAAAAACATCTATGTTTTTCTTCCGGACATTACTAACTTCATTTAACAATGGAGTAGACGTAGATAACAGTGGAAAATAATTGGGGCAAATGTACTTAAATTTTAAATAAATTTAGTGTAAAACATTATAAACTTCCAGTCCTACATATAACTATGTTATTTCTCACTAGCAATCTAAATTGACATTAGTTTAGAATATATCTTTCACTGTTCGTGCTTTGTTTCCCATTCAAGAATTCCAGACTTTTCCCAGGGTTTTCAGATGAAAGCATTATAAGCCTTAGTTTGTTCTCAGTTTTGAAAAGTGAGAAGATACTGACCTCCATTTGTAAAATAGAACACTTTTACATGTTTCAATCCCATCTCCCTCTATCCTCTAGCATTTCTCCATCAGATTTACTCAGATATATTTAGACAAATAAAGTGTATATACTTTAGAAAATACAAAGTGATATTTTACATACATACACACTGTGACCTGATTAACATAATCAAGATAATTAATAAGAATCATCTCACATAGTTACCATTTGTATATATGTAGTAAGAGCACTGTTGTTTATTGTATTAGCTAATTTTAAACCCACAATTTTGCATTATCCACTGTATCACTGTTCTGTGTGATTCATCTCCAGAATTCATTCATCCTAAATAACTAAAACTTTGAACAATCTAACCAATATCACCCTATTTCCCTCATCTCCAAGCCTCTGCTAATGACATTTCTGCTATGCTTCTATGAGTTTAACTTTTTTAGAGTGCATTTATCTTTCTGCCTTTGGTTTATTTTACTAAGGATAGCATCTTCCAGATTCATACACATAAATGCCTTCCTCTGTTTATGTGTGTTAAATTTTTTCTATTCATCCATAAAATTTAATTGTTTCCTCATTTTGGTTTTTGTGAATAATTCTACAGCTAACCTGGGACTGAAAATAATTTCATTTATTTTGGATATACATCCAAAGGATTTGATTTAATGTTCATATATTTAATGATTTTAGAAACTCTCTTTTCTTTTTTCATAATTGATTTGTAATTCACATTTCTATAATAGTGTAAATTTTAGGGCTGAAAAATGAACGAAATGGCTGGGAATATAGCTCCGTGGCTTACTGCATGCCTGGGAATAGCAACTTTCTAAATTCGATTCCCAATATAAAAAAAAAATGGAAGAAATGACCAAAATTTTCTGCAATACTGAAAATACTTGCTATAGTTTAGATGTTGACTTTCTCCCAAAGATCTTTTCATAAAAGCCTTCGTCCTCAGCATGTTGGTGTCTGAGGTACAGTGAATCTTTAAGGTGAGGACGTTGGAGAGGTCCTTATATCACTGGGAACATCACCTCAGAAGGGATTTTAAGACACCAGTCTCTCCATCGCATCCCCTCTTGACCTCCTAAGATGTGAGTGCTTGACATGGATGTATGTTCCTGCCATGACATGCTTGCCTATCTCACCTGAGACCCAAACCTGTGGGGCCACTGATCATGGGCTTCGAGCTCTAAGATCAGGAGCTACAGTAAATGTCACTTTACGTCCCAAGTAACCCATGTCAGGTATTTCCCTATAGTAATAAAAGCTGGCAAATAAAATGTTCAATATCTTGACCTAGGTGTTGGTTAAATAAACATACATGCCTGCACATAAGTATAAAAAATATTAACCACTCATGATTTTTGTATTTACTTTAAATATATTATCATCAGTAAAGTTATTGAAACATAAAGTGCATGGAAATGATTACTGAGAGTTCTGGGCTGTCAACAACTTTGATTAGTACAATTTTTTTTGTAATATTCCTCAGAAAATCAAAACTGAAGAAGTATTCTAAGAACAGTCTCACAAAATCTAAGAAAATAGATAATTATATAGCTCTCATTCTCAGCAACTCCAGATTAATCCAGAGGCATGCAACTTGGGCTCATTAGCATTCACATATAACTCTGTCTCAACCTGCACTGTTTATGATAGCTAAATACTGGAAATAATGTAAAATTTCATGAACTGAAAATGTCTGCATGAATTATGACATTTGCTTGAGCTACAGTATCAAACTTATGTGAAAATAAGTGAACTAGGCTCCAAGTAGAAATATGAAAATTATAGTTTTAAAGGAAATAAAGCAGTCAAAGAATTCATACAATATACTGCTTGCACAGCTTATTAAAATATAGCTATATTATGTAATGAAGGACAAGTATTGAAAGTATGCATATAATAAAAATTATAAAATTTTTCAGTTGAGTAGGAGTAATCAGGTATCTTTGTGGCATTGCTTATATTTTACCTATTTAAAAGTGGGATAAATGCATAATTATATGCATATATCTTAATGCACAAAGAAATATTTCAGAGTGAGTATCATTAAGTATGCATGTTTAAGGTAGGTGGTAAATAAATAATAAATTCAATCAGTATAAAGACTAGATTTTGTACAAAGACTAAGATCAATAATTAGTTCTTTAAAGAAAATATCAAAAGTGAAAATAAATACTTACCTGTCACTGGATAAATGTTTCAGGGTAAATTGTTTTCTTTGTCACATTCTCGTTGCTGAGGTAAAATACCTAATACTCACAATTTAAAGGAGCCAAAGTTCATTGTAACTCATAGTTTGCATAGCATTCAGCTGGTGCACAGCAGGGCTGCATGGGAACGGGGCATGGTAGAAGAGAACCCGGCCACGGTGTAGCAGAAGGGAGGCGGTGAGCCTTCTTTCTTTTCCTTTCTGTTCCATCCAGACTGCAAGCCTATTGGTGGGTGCCACTCACACCCAGGGAGAGTCTACCCTCTTCAGTAAGTCCGTCACCACACCCAGAACCATGCTAACCCAATCAGTGGGCTAATGCAGCATCACAAACCCATGACCCAGCCCCCCGGCGGGAGCCCCATCTATGAGTGCAGGAGATTTGGTGGGCCATCTAGAGACAAGCCATGACAACTGCCGTCATCACTTCGTTGTCAATGGGCATTATGCAGAGTTCTAAACCATGTGTGTATTCTAAAATCTCCACATTTCTATGGTGTCATATGATTCCACGTTGGCATACTAATTCTTACCAAATGTAGTCACAGTGTAGAGTGGATGAATGTTGCTGATTTATTTAACCTATTAAGTGAATAATATATAAATGGGAGCAAGCACTCATTTCCCAGTCATTAGCTCAGAAAACTGGCAAAACATCTCTTATTTTTATTTATTTCTTGAAGTTGCTGGACTTTTATGTGTGGGTTAGTGAGAGTTTTTGTGGAATTCCTATTTTCAAATCCTGCCCAGGTTCTTTATAAGACTAAGTAACTAAGTCAGTTAAAGGAAAACGTCTGCTATGGGCTGAATAAAATGAGAATTGTCTTTCAGAAATCATGGTGCTGAATAAAGGTGCTGGTAAATACATACATAATACACCACAGAAGGAAATGTAAAAGCTGCACTTGGTAACTTTGAATACCAGTGAACACTTTCTAGTTTCCTCCAGATGCAGGTTTATTTATCTCTTTTTTACTCTTTAAAAACTAGGTCACTTGCTTATTAAACTATTTCTTGGTCCCTGGCAGTCTTCCTGTAAGCTTTCTCGATTTCATTTGTATAGTCCAGCCTTTCAGTGTGTTTCAGCTTTCACTGTGTTTATTTCCAGTTGGTCTGTTTTGAAATTTCTCAAAAAGAGCTGGTTATTGAGTAACACATATTCTCTCCTATGTTTTCCTTCTTTGTGAATCTCACAGTAAGCACCAAAGTTCTTCATTATTTAATTACAAAAGCTAATCATGATACAAATGTGGCCAACAGAAAGCAAATGCACAAAATAAAGGAACATTGAAAATCATTAGTCATCCACCACTGGCCTGGACTCCTGGCTGCCTTCTGTCAAGAGTTTGTAAGCCTCTCATAATGGATTCTGGAAACTAGACTAGAAATTAAAATTTTCTTTACTGTCCACAGTTTCTCTTTGCTTTTTTTGCAGTATATATGAATTTATTGATATGTGCTAAGGTGTTTATAGTTATAAATGCCAAGTAAATAATTTTAAATACTTATTTCACTCAGTCAGTTTGGGCAGGAGGAAAAATTAAGAAATGCCAAAAAATGTTCTGCAATCAGTACTCTTACTAAATACATATATATATGTGTTCATCTATCTATTGAGATGGGATCTTACTGCATAGATCAGGCTACCCTTGAACTCACTATGTAGCTTAGGCTGGCCTCAAACTCACAGCAATCCTCCTGCCTCAGCCCACCAAGTGATGGGACCGTAGGCCTGTGCCACCAAGCCCCCTTTATCAGGCATTTAGAAAAATAGTTTATGTTAGTCTTTTTAATAGTGCTCAAAGTTCATATAAAGAATGTTTTTCTGATAAAGAATCTATGAAACTTTCCTATTTCTATTTTAAGAGAAATCACTAGGTAATGTGTAATTTGAATAGCTGCATTATTGACATATTCAAAGATCAATGAATGTGGATTTCATAAAAATCAAGATGCAAAGCTTGTATGTTTTGTTTTATCATTGAATAGGTGGTGTAAAAAACTACAGTTATAGTTTTAAAAACTTAACAAATAGAAAAATGTTAATCCTATTCCTAATTATTTGGAATATAATCAAAACTTTTGATGAAGGAAAAAATTGTATAACAATATAGAAAGTACTTAAAATGCTGCTAAATCTTCAATTTCATATCCATTGCAGTGCATATTTTAATGGTCAAATTACCTTCATCCTCATCCTGAGTTCAGAAACTACAAAATATTACAAAAGTGTTTTCATTTTTAAGTAGTCTTATCTTTAACATATGACCAAATAGCATATGTCTTTGTTATGGAAAATCAGTAAATAACATAATAACTAGAACATACCTTAGCTGAGCATGCGGGCATCTGCCCTCAATCCCAGTAGTCTTCTGGGATTCTGAGACAGAAAATTCTTAAACTCAATCCCACCCTGGGAGATATAGTGAGATTCTGTCTGAGAATTTAAAAATATAATAAAATTAAAAAGCTGGGGATTTCATCCTTTACAAAAGCCCTAGCTTTAATCCCTAGTACCATAAATAAATCTTCAGCATTGTACATTAGATAAATGATTAAATTTTTTAAGAAACACATTGTTAAGACAGAGAAAAATAGTCATTTACAATTATATTTAATGATTTTCAATTTTTTTCTCTTCAGATAACAAAACCTGGATTAATGTTTGACAAACAAAATATAATAGTCAAGGCAAGCTCACCCAGGAAATTAACAATCATGTGGTATAAAATATTCACTATGAATATCTATTTCACTTATTATTATATTTCTAACATTGAGAGAAGTTTGTAATTTTTCTCTATAAGTACCTAAATGATTTTATATTTTTGAGCTATCCTGTGTTTATTTGTTTATTTTAATACCACTTAAAACTGTTAAACAATTTTCCTTCCCCTTCTTAAGTATACTGTCATCTACATTTAAATGAAAAAGTACCTTTAATAATTTTACCTTTATTTCTTTACATGGAATGCTATTTTGCTATTTGATTTGTTAGCTTTAAATAATACTCAGTGACACCTAGCAAATAGAATGAGTTATTCAGGAAAGTATTTCTATTTTGTATTTTCTTACTAAAGCCATCTGCTCCCATTTTCTGGCAGGGGAATGACTTCCTTGTTGTCACACTGTATACAATTTACAGTCCATTCTGTCAGCTCTGGTTTTTTCCTTTTTTCATTTGATAGATTGGCAATTATTCTTTCCACCTGTAGTTCACGTAGGCTCCTTTTGAAAACAAAATTCTGGAAGTGTCTCGCATGTTCAAAATTATTTTCTTAAAACTGAAAAGGAATCTGCCCTCACTTCGTTTCCCAAAGCACGTCATAGATATTTCTCTCTCTCTCTCTCTGTAGAATGTGGTTATAGATATGACTACTGTTCATATAAAGTGGAGGCAATATGAATTATAATACATTGAAACAGCTTTAAAATTAACATAGGATAATATCTTGGAAAAATAATTATACAAGAGTCATGGGTATAAAATCTAACTGTATTGCGTGAACTTAAATGGAGTTTTTTTCCTGAGACCAGACTCATTATGCAGTCCTTGTAAAACTTGTACATGTAAATATGACATTAAATTAGATAAATAAAAAGAAGAGTTATTTGAAAAGACCCAGAGAAAATAACTTTAATTCAGTGCTCTAGAGGCAAACTGTAGAGTTTGGTCAAAAATCTCAGGAAGTTTTGTAAATAAGGAAGGAAGAAGGTTTGAAGGGAGGGGAGAGGAATGCAGAAAAAAAGAGTTACCAAGATGGATCATATCCAGGTATAAATTCCCCATGATGAATGTGATCAATATGTGTATCTAAATTGACCAATACACTGAATAATACAAACATTTTAAAAAATCGCAGAGAATACTGACATATCACTTTATTGAAAGGAAGAGTTAATGATTAATTACTTGCTCAATCTTGCATGTCTCTATTTGTTTTCCTGAGTAACCACTTTGAAGTTATCAATACATAATACAACACGCATTGTTAATTCCTTATCACCTTGTCTGTAATTCAGAATTGTACTACTCTTGTGCTACTTTGTAAATGGAAGTCTGATTGTTCATATGTTTTCATTCTTTTACTCTTAAAATTTAAAAAAAAAATCGCAGAGAAACGGGGATCTTGGAGTACCCATCCGTGAAGTCACATCTCTTGTTGCTTAAGGAAAGAAGGGCTGGGGATGTAGCTCGGTGGTAGAGCACTTGCCTAGTATGTGCAAGGCCCTATGTTCAATACCCAGCACCGCACACAAAAGAAGTATTAGCAGGAAGACACATTAATAGGAAGACAAAAATCTGGAGAAAATTGTTACTTATTTGTGCAGGCAGATCTAGTTTGGGGCATATGCACAGTAATAGTGATGGGGGCCTTTATACCAGTAAACTGTTAAAGGACTTCAGTAGAATAAAATTGTAGTTTTGTAGCACTAAAAGCATATTCCAGCTTTACTTCATAGGATACTTAGTGAAAGTCTCTGTTCTTTAAAATGTGGCTAATTACACTTTCCAGAAGGAAAATAGATTGGCAAGTAAATAATTCCCCCTTTTTTTTTTTTTTTTTTTTTTTCCGGGACCGGGGATCGAACTCAGGGCCCTAGTGCTCAGCAGCAAGCACTTAGCCCACTGAGCTGTACCTCCAGCCCGGCAAGTAAATAATTAATGCCAGACAGTGTACCCCTGCCTTTTAGAATTGGTATTCCTATTTTGTTTCTCTTAAATTTATTCTTGTGAAACTTTGTAGGAGTATATAAATGTATGATATAAGGTAAATGTTCTTTTTTAGTCTCCAGATATATTTACTTTTACTTCAGTACAAATTTATTTAAAAGGCTATTATCTCCTTTATTGAACTACTGTAAAATCCCTCTAAAAAGAATAGGCTAAGTTTATAAGTCAAGGCCTATTTGTGCATTTTCTCTCCTATTTCTTCACCTATTCTCCCAGTTGCCCACACTAGCCAGATGACCTATGTCACCGCGACCTGAAAAGACTATAAAGTACTCTTATTGCAAAGCAGTATCACTTACCACATGTTCTGAGTCCTAATAATGACTTTGGGAATAAGGGATTCCTTGAATTTGTATACGAAAGTTGGAATTTGCTTAGCAATTTCTAGAAAGGACTCTGGGAAAATTTGATTTAGCTTACATTGAATCTGTACATCATTTAAAGGAGAGTTAATATTATAAAAAAGCGTTGTGTCTTCTAATCGATGATCAATTTCATTACATCTTCTTGTATTTTTTGACTAAGTTTTGATAGCTTTAGAGAATAGCTACTGTGTATAATATGCAACTGTATTCTTGAATTCATGCTATAGTATTATTATTCATGGCATATGCTGAGACATGTATGAGCTTCATATGCTGCTTCTATTGCACTGGGTGGAGCTCTGATGATTAAAACGCATATGAACAAATGAACTATTAGAAGTACCTCACTCTGCAGCTCTCAGCAATAACTGTGTGGCCTTTAGGACCAGCTTCATGTCCTGTAACTTGTGCAGTCACACAAATTTCATCCCTGGAAATGCCCCGTTTGCTGTTTAATAGTCTTCAGTTCTGCTTGGGAATTTGTAATAATTTCACCTTTGTATTTGTATCATATAAGTTTCGTCTTCTGGGACACTTGGGTATGAGCAAGAACAGAAACAGGAATGACCCGTCTGCAGTTTCTTGCTATTCTGTTCACATGAGGCATCTGGGAGAGCCCTTGAGCACAGGATTCTGGTGCACACTTACAGCTTGCGAATTCAACAAGACTCCGAGGGTGTGTAAGTGTCTTACATCTACAAATGAGCAAGCAGAAGTTGAGAACTCTGAGAGAATGTGTTTTTAATTCAAACCAGAAAGTGGCCTGATTACAAGAAGGAAATGACTTTCTAACAAGCACAAATAACCACTAAACCTGTTTATGCACATGACCCTATTCAAGTCAGTAGTAGAGGAGAAAAACACATTATGCTAATTTATTTAAATTCAAATATGGTACTGCTGACCTCAAAGTAGTTGGTGGTTATCATTTCTGATAAGTTGAACTGAATTTCTTAAATCGTTTTTCATCTCACCCTCTTAGAAAACTATTTCGTATAGGAAGTCTTCCCTCCACTCAAAACATCCAGAACTATCTTACTCTCATTTAATCATCTCACCCCTCTATTTCATAAATAAAGAACTTTGTCTTGATCTAGTAGGACATCTTATTCAGCTGCCTGTAACTACGTCTAACTTGTTTTCTGGTTCGTGTGGATTAGCTTTGTGAGGCCTGGCGGATGTCTGTAGTTTCATTGATGTGCTGCCTCCACTCACTTTCCCGGTACAGAATTTAACCTGGCATTTCACGTAGCTTTTTAATAGACCCTCCGATTTTTCCTGGTTCCTAGATCTTAGCAAAGGTAATAATTCCATCATTGTCTCTACATTCTTTTAAAAAGCTCTCTTCATTCCAATTCTAACCTTACCTCTGGCCCTGTTTTTTCCTTTTCCTTACAAGAACATGTCTCGAAACCGTGATTGATACTGAGATATCAGTCTCTTTTTGCGTCTTCAGCCCAGTGTCATCAGTCTTTCACCCCCACTCCCCAGAACTCCTTTTGTCGGTTTACCAATGAATATCCCATCATTAAATCTGATGATTTTTACTTAATATTTAACTGGACCTTCCAATGGCAAGTGACACATTTAAATATCACTTGCTGCTTGGAAGAATGCTTGTTTTGGTTCCAGTTATTTATCTTTGTGTGGTTTGTTTCCTACTTCTGTGATATCTTTTCATAAAACTCAGTCTTTGATGTTCCGTTTTTCTCTAGCTATACAACTGCTTTTTCATTTCTCATAATCATATCACTTTAATCACAATGTATGGGAGACCGATGTATCTGTTGTCAGTGCCTGGAAAATTGGTATCTCAGGTGCAGACCTTCCTGCTGAACTGCTGGCATGTGCATCCAGCTAGTGCCTAGGCACTACAAACTAGCTACTTAAAGTTTACCCCAATGTTATGCTGCACTAGTTCATAATATTGTCTCTATAAGGATTAAAACAAAATTATACATCACTTACCTATGTTTCATATAAAATTCAGGATAAATTTTAGCAATTTCACCGAGCTTATGAACAGAGAATGTACTATCCAAATTTTGGGGTTACTATTTTTATTTCTTATTTTGCTTTTTTATTTTATGACATTCAAAATAAAAGAAATGTTGCTGAAATATTTCCTCTTATCTGAGACTATAATCTGACCTAAGATTAACCAAAGAATTTGTAAGTCTCTTTCTTAAATACGGCTATGTGTAGAACAGGTTTAAAGAAGGAAACGGCTGTTCTCCTTGGAGAGAGAGCTCGTGCGGTCAGTGTTGAACATGAAAACAGAACAGCTACAGCCCAAAAACAGACTCAGAACAGCAGGTGGTTCTGCTGTTACTGGTGTTGGTACAGCAGATGCATATTTACATACTGAGAGACCTGTAAGAAATATTTCATTTCTATGCAGACTTATAACTTTATGAATTTGGATTCCTCATATAACTATGAGGAATACATACATCATACATATAAAGTGTATATTTTATATGGGCAACAGTGCCTAATAACTGGATGCATCCTTTTGTAGAACAAGAGTCTAACAAAAAGGAAAGGTGATTCAATTACTTTTATTGTCAAAAAACAAAGGCTAGAGTGAGAAAAAGTCAAAAGTAACCACCATGCTGAAAGAACACGTGTGTGTGAAAACAATCAGATAATGAAATTAATTCATGATATTATCTTCATAATTAAATTTAATACTGATGCACACTGACACTAAAATTTGTATCTCACTTCCAATAACTATCAGTATTTATGTAATTATATCACCTAGTTTTTGAAATCTGGACTGAAAATCTTATTTCACAGAAACAATAAAGCATCCTTAACTTATAACCTACAGGGCATCTCCTTGGAGATATGTTTTAGAATCCTTTTATAATGTTCAAGCATGAAGCTGCATGGACCCAAAATAATGATTTCTGTTCTTGAGAAATGGTTAGTGATTTTATTATAATATGCCATTTTTCATAATGGTAATTTGAAGCATGTTAGTTGTTAAATATTTAGCCAACATATATTTCTTTCTTACCTAATGAAAAATAGTAGTCCCCTGATAAAAGGAACGCATTACCCTGAAATATTGGAAACCTATTCATCAAGTCCAAATTCAAATGAGAAAAGGTCTATATCAAACGTTTTTGTTTCCTAGCAACATATCCAAAATGTAACAATATAAAATTCATTTTTCTCTGCTCTATAAAAACATAATTTTCCATAGCACCTATTGAATTCTGAGAGGATTTGGCCTCAGAGTGTTACGTTTTTATATACATGACAGGTTATGTCATCAGACCCAGAGCAAAATTTAAAAATGTTTTCTCTTTTAAGAGATGATATTACATGCAGTCATAGTGCAAACAGGAGGCCTAGACCAATGATAGACTGTATATGTGATATTGGTGTTACAGTTTTCTATTGCCTCATGATATGAAGCCATCATATGTTGTACAAGTATATTCTGAGGCATTCACAGAATGACCAAGTCAAGTAACACATTTCTCAAAATGTCCCCCGTTCTTAAATTGTACATAACTGTACATTAAAATTGTGATTTTTCACTTATAGTAAATCCATTAGGTGTTGTATAAAGAGTTCACTAATTAGTTTTAAACTGTGTGTTCAAATGAATAGCTGTGTTACTCTTATATATTAACAGTTGTCTCTTGAAATAATTACTATTTAGGTTTGTAAAGTATTCATTAAATGTCTGCCAAATTGCTTAAAAATCATAATAGACATTTAATGGGTGCTTTAAAACTGAAATAGAAATTACATTTGATTATAAGTAACTGTAGGTTTATAAAGCTATCATTATATGTCTATTAAGACCATTTAACTTAAGTGTTACATAATTAGAGAAGAGACAGGATTTTAATTGCACATTTGCAAACTGCTAGCTTGCTTTGCTAAATATTCATTTTATCCACTGCAGAGAAGTGTGAGGTATGAAGATTGCATCTTTTTCTTTTCATTAAGCCATTTCCACAGTGCATTCTGTGGGATTAAATGTATATTATGGGCAATAAGGACACCATATGCACAAGAAGCAATTTAATTTGATTATGTTTCTTCAAAAGTAGATATTTTACATTTCTCTTCTCCCTCAACAAAAAGAGGAGGGAGAGAGAAAGAGGAGAAAAAGAAGAAAAGAAAAGAAAAAGCAGGAAGGAAAGATGGAAGGAAGCGGAGGAAAGGAGGAAGGGACAGAAAAAGAAGCAAAGACAGTAAATAAAGAACTCCTGATCAGTCAAGAGGCGTTCTCTTCCCCAACTTTCAGATTGCTGATTGATGTCAGGGCTGCCAACAAATAGCTGAGATAGAAAATAATTTGTATCATAGATAATTCAGTGATTACTGTCTCATTCACAGAAAGTACATCCCAAGTTGCCAGTAAAAAAGAATAACTTCCTATTAATTACTTTGCTAAACAGTTGCTTGTTATTACAGAAGCTAAGTGGGAATTAAGAGAGAGACTAAATTACACTTTCATGGCTTGAAGTGTCAACTCATCTTGAAATCAAGATTGCTCCAGAAAATTCAAAGGGAAGAAAGGTTGTAATTTGACTGCAGGTTCAGTTCTGTAGCTAAATAAAGTGCCTCAGACGGCAGGCTTTTTAGAGGCACTAAAACTCCTTTCGTAAGGATATCCTCTTTTAGTTCTTCAGTATATCTCCATTAAGACACCTGAGGTTGCTTCCTGTAAAGCTGAACAAGAAAACATTCTGCTGAGAGGAAATTTATTTATATATAATTTCTTCACAGTGTTTCTTCTTCCTAGGGACATTTGCATTTAAACTAGCTTGTGATTTTTTTGGAATCCATCTGCTTATATTTACCCGGTCTTTTCCTGTGAATAAACATCCCCTGAGAAGCATGTTGTAAACACGGCCGAGTCTCCACTGCCTGAACGTTGCACACATCATTTCAAGTCACGGCCTCAGGATCAGTTCTGTGATGAGTGTGTGTCTAAAATGAGGAAGACCCTGGGTTTGATTCTCAGTTCAGGAAAAAAGTCACAGTATACATACAGCTGGACCCATTGCCTGGGGATGTGGTGTTAGTATTTTAGTCTCTACAGGTATTCCTGGTTATTGCATGTAACATTCTGAAAAAGAAAATGGCATTCTCGACTCAATGCCTTTGGATTCATTCATCCAGTAGAAGAGGTGAAGAGCACTGTATTTAATACTAGGAGTCAAAATTTTCACGGCAACCTACTGAGTGTTCTGCATCTCATAAGAGTGAGGTTAAGTTAAGCTATCCAAGTTCACATCAGATCTTCTCATTTTATTTTGTGTCTGGCTATACTCGAATTTCAGTTAGTCAAAGTGAAACTTTCATCACCGTCTGACCACTTCTCTTCAACCTCAACTCAAGCCTGGGATGACTCACAGCCTTCTATGCACATTTTGCTTATTGGAATTATTGAAGTTCCTACTTCTATTCAAAAAGAGTTGTCTTTTTAATTTGTTCCTTTTTATGTTTGAATTTGGTCTTTGTTTTTCATAATAAAAATTTAGATTTCTTTTGATTTGGTACGTAAGGAAGATTAAAAATCAATTAACTCTCTAGAAGTAATTGAGTGGGTTTGAAATTTGTTCTCCACTACACTAGGCCAAGAATATCGAAGTTATATTATGCCTATCTCTGATCTGTTCAGCAACAGTTAGCTGCACATGCCCACTTGTAATCACCTCTCATTAATTTTGTTTTGTTTTCACATATATACTTTTAAAAACACGCATGCAGACATTTACAAAATAACACAAAAACAGTACAAGCAATACAAAATTTCAGAAAAGGTGATAGGAAATTAACCATGGTTATTGTATTACATATTGGTATCTTCAAATTGGTCACTCTGGTAAACAACCATAGACATGTAAGATTGGTCAAATATTCATTAACTGTTCCTTTCAATAAAGCAATAGAAGTCAGTAGTACAGCTATGTTAGCTACCCTCTGTATATATATACATAATTTCCCCTTTCTTTCTTTTCTCTTTTCCCTCATCCCAGTTCTTTACTTTTGAGCAGTTTCCTTAACTTTCACAGTTTCTATCACACCTCCTAGTCTTTACTCATTCTTTCAGGTTCCTATACTAGTGAAACAATATGGTGTTTACACGTGCAGGTCTGATTCATTTCACTTATGAGTATGGTCCCTAGCTGTGTCCGTTTACCTATAAAAGCCTCAAGTTTATCTTTCTTTATAGCTAAAACTCCATTATAGAAAATTACCGCAACATTTTATCCATTCCTCAGTGGAGGGGCATTTGTGTTATACTTCCTTTGCACTACCTGTTCCTCTCCGGTAGGGGTCCTCTTCCTTTGACGTCTGCTGGAGATGACCATCGGGCAGTTCTAGGTGTATTATTGTGAGGAAGGAGATTGTCTGTGAAGAAAAAATGAAACCTTAGCTTCATTGTACTTATCTGAGTTCCAAAGAAGAAGCCCTAACAATCTTATTAGATCATTCTTGTATCAAACACTGTTTCTGCACATTTTTTCAGTGGGGACATATTTCTTATTCACCTCTTTTTTTTTTCTCTCTCTCTCTCTCCTCTGTCAAACGACCCTGAAAATGATAAAACCTTCCATCTTTAAAAACCATAGACTGACCACTGTGTGCTGACATTGTAAATACTGATGCCAGAGAATGTTGTAAAAGTTTCTAAGGGAGAATTTTCGTGTTTGATTTTAATCCCCTGAGTGATGAGTTTTGCTACATGTAACAAATTAATGACACGATGTGTTCACGGGAGAATGTGAAGGAGATCCTGGAGAATATATTAGGTCTTGCTACGAAATTATTATGATCTCTTAGAAATCAAGCATTTGATTTGTTCGCAAAGAGGAAATTCTAATGGCTCTGGAATGGATACATTCGATTCCTCTCTTACTTGGCTCTCATTACAATCAGTTTTGTGGATACAGTTTGATGGACAAGTGTATTAAAACCAGACAGATATTAGCATTTTTAAGCAAGAGGAAGGAACAAAAGGAGAAATCTAAATAAAGCAAAATAGAATCATACAACCTAGGAAGTTTAGAAAAGATGTCCCAGGAGTTGCTGATATTCATTCCTATGAACATTCAAAAATACTCATTCTTATTGAAGCAGCACCTTGACATTCTTGGGTTTAAAGAAAATAAGCCAAGACAGCAGTAAAGATAAGGTTAAATGCCTTAGAAACTTGAGTTTATTAAGTGCTTTGAAACTTTTTCATTATAGGACATAGAGACAACTGCAGAACTCAGAAGAGTCATAGGTTGTTAACTTGTCAATAAGTTAGTTAATACCTTCGTGTAACTACCGCACAATTGACAAGTTGGAGCTCTGCCACCTGCAGAAGCCTGCCCTCTTCCAGTTTTTCCTCCTCTTTTGCCTGTGGTGATCAATCACAACTTCAACAACTATAAAGTTATTTTGCCTGTGTTCAAAGGTGAACTAAACACATATGTACTTAGAGATGAAATTTCGGGGTGCAAATAAGCATTATTGCAAAGATGTATGTGCTATATATTCGTTCCTGATTTGTGTACAGCTAAGTGTAATTTAATAGCTTATACTCTGAGCAAATGTTCAAAGTTAGTGAATAATTACAGGTAAGTTTTCCAAACTAATTGTATGAGGTGAAACTCTAAATAAGTGTGCAAGAATTCCATACTAACATCCTTGTGCTATGGTCATCTTTTTATTTAATTCTATCTCTGTTTATTGTTATTTACCTTGATTTTGCTGTCTAACTGAAGCTATAGAGAGGTTACATGGAATTTTCATAATTACTAATACAGCTGAATATATGTGTACATTGGTTAGCCAATTAAAATAACTGTTAAACCTCTTAAAAAGTTTCTTTTTATTTGAGCTTTCCTATTATAAAGTTTATTTTGGAATAATTTTAACACTACAAGAAATTTCAAACTTTATATAGAACAGTTTTCACATACCCACCCTTTAAATTTTCCCAACATGAACATCCTACCAAATAATAGCACATTTATCAAAACTAAAAATTACTATTTATGCAAGGATATTAATACGATTTCCAACTTTAGCCACATGTCAACATGTCTTCAGCTACTTAATACTATACTCAAAGTTCTATGGGTTATGCAGTTTTCCGTGTTTTGAGGGTACATTTATTTGTAATTATTTCAGATGTTTCTCTGCCCTCCATGTTCTCGACTGTGAATAATTGCTTCATGGTTGACACTCTTTTGAATAATAATACAGGGTAAGTCTCTCTTCTTCCTTCCTTTCCCTCCCCTTCCCTCCTCTCCTCTCCCCTCCCCTGTCCTCCCCTCTCCCCTCCTCCCCTCACTTGCTTCCTCTCCCCTGCTGTCCTCTCTCCTCCCCTCCCATCTTCTCCTCTTCTCGTCCCCTCTCCTCCATTTAGCTCTGCTAACTTTAAGCACTGCAGTTATCCTATCATCTTTAATTCCCAAACTCAAGACATCTATGTTCAGTCAGTCCCCTGATGCTCACAGTAGCCTGGTATCTCCAATAAGGAAGTAATAAGTAACACAGTAATGGAGGCTTTTGAGCAGAGCCCTAGGATTTTTCTCCTCTATCTCAAGCAAATATTGTGTTTCAAGATAGTGACATTATCTTTTTACCTTATTTGCTTTATTATTGTAATACTCAATTGTGTCACTTCTTTCAAATATCAAAATTTGTTTTCCCTAAAAATGACAACTCAAATAAATAGGAGTTATTATTCTGAATAAATTAAATCTTAACGAAGAAGATCCATGGATAGAATGCTGATTGTAGCATAGTTGTGTTGTATGTAAAGCACAAATTATTATGAGAATATAAAAGAACAATTTTATGTCACAATAATCATTCAGGAAAGGCTTCCTGAAAACTGACACGTTTGCTAGATACTGAAGGGTTCTTAGAAGTGCAGCAGGCCAAAGAAAGCAGGAAATGTGTCTAAGACAGCAGCACATACCACAGGACACATGCGTCACACTCAATCAGAGGCTACTGCACATGGTTTCATAGAGTTACAGTGACAAATACCCAGAAAGAGCCAACATAAAAGCTACAGGTGTGCAAATCAGCTATGAAAGGCATCAGTAGGGATAAATTATTTGGCAAGAGAGGATACACACATTGAGAACTTCATTCAGTTCCTACTTTCCCGTACATTATCTATTTTAAGAAGTATGTCTAACAAGTACCTACAAATTATTGCCAGTTAAATAACTTTATATACAAAAAAGAAAGAACAAAGAAAAATATCAATATCAGAAAAGTTACTGGGTAGTACTTGGCTATAGAAAACAAGTCTCCTTGTGTACTCTTAATAAAGAACACTCAAAAGTCTATAGTTTGTTTGAATACTGAGGGAGAAAGGTTAGCATACATGGATTCCTTTATTTTTAATGCCTCTTGAGATATTTTCATTACAGTCCCTTTGATTTGCCAATTATGAGATTTTCAGAGCAAGATGGGTGAAGATGATAACATATTAGTATCTCTTCTTATAATGTAAATTTTTTATAAAAAGCAAAATAATGGAATTTTCTTTTACAACCTTTCAAGTAATGAAATTGCTTTCTTGTGATTCTTTACAGTATGTTCTTCAACCCTACAGTTATGATTTTGTGTGTCTGTGTAAACACTGATTGCACTACAGGTATTTCACAATCCTCCTTCAGTGGTATGTCTGATGTTATTTATCATCTTAGTCTTTATAGCTTCCTAAGAAACAGTATGGGTTAGGAATATGACTTTTAACAGTTACATTGCAACTGATGCAAGAAAGACTAGAAAATTACTATTGTAATGAATTACATGATATTTCTTGTTAACATTACAAATCTTTAATACTGTGATTTATGCATCAATATCAGTTCATGAAAAGAAAAGCAAATTTTTCATAAAATAAATAGTAGTCTGGTTCACTTTTGAGTACATTTGTATTTGTACTATTAGAGGAAACTAACAGCAGAATATAGATTTTAAAATAAACTTAAGTGCCACTGTGAAATAGTAATAATTTCTCATAAGCCAATAGTGTACATGCATGCACATGCATGTATTGCTTTTGTTCCGTCCTTCTTTACCATGCCTCTGCTAAATGTTAATGCCTCAGTTAGGATTGCATGAAGTATTATGTACAACTGAAGTATTATTTTAAAATAACAGAAAAACTAAATGGGAAAGATAACATAAATTCTTTTCAGAACCGTATGTCACTTATCTTTTCAGTCGGTCTACTTTCTCATTAAATCACTCATGAATAATTTTATAGAAAGAAACACAACCATGCCATCCTTTTAACATTCACTTTTCTCACAAATCTTTCACAAATGTGCATCCTCTTATCTTCTCAGTGTCCATTTTTCCAGACAAAATGGTGCCTTGTAGATTTTAAATTAGAAATGTCAACCTGGGCTATTCAGATGAGTAGAGAATTTTCCGGGATACAGATAGAGGCTTTCTAGCCCTCTATTCCTGCCCTGGATATGAATTTTCTTGGCTGGAACAATGCATCAATTCTCTGAATAAGCACTATGTCTCTCTACACCACAGGCCTTTAACCTGTGTATCAGTTCTATAGATTAGAAGTCATTTTCTAGAGAGTTATGTGTTATAATTCCTTAAATTATATTTACACACTTTAAAAAATTTATTTACACTCTTTTTAAAAGCATAGCCTGGGCATTAGTCAGACTTCCTCTCGCTGGGATAAATTACCCAATATGCACCATTTAGAGGAGGAGAGGTTTAATTTGGCTGGTAGTTTCTGTCCTTGGTTGGCTGGTTCCAAGCCCGCAACATCGTGACTGAAGATTGTGGTGGGGCAGAAACAAGGTGAAACAGAGCAGAGAACGGGCACCGGGCACCGGAAAGGAAGCGGAAAGGGACCGGACAGAGGCCCCAACTCAGCCACATCCAGAAACGTGTTTTACTACTCCCCCACTGGTTCTAAGCAATCAAGGTGACACGATTAAAGGTAACTACCACAGCCTTCTAAAAACATTCAGCAGATAAGGTCTGTCTGTTAATATCATTAGTCTGGTTAAGTAAATGTCCCACTGGCTGATGTTAAAACCAAGAAGAAAAAAGGAAAGAACCTACATATTCCATTAATTTGTCAGTCTTAATGCCTCTGCCACTGCGTACCGATTTCTCTTAATCGGGCTTATTTTTCAAGCCTTATCTGCTTTCAATTTAAAAAAAAATTTAAAATAAGATAACTAATTTCCATTCCTTCCTCCCCCTCAAAAATTTCCACAATGGTTTATTTTTGTGATTGCATTGATTGTAAGGAAAAATCAGAACATACTGACATTTTTACAAAATTTAGTCTTCTAAGAACCTAAGCATATTTCAGAGACTATCTAATTTAAGAGTATTGTAGCATATACTATTTTTCCCACCCTCCTATCTCTTTGACAACTTCACAGTATGTGCCATACAAAATAAGTCACTATAAGCTTTAATTGCATTCATTTTATGGCTGCTGTCAACATAACTATAAAAAGATTAATCACTTGTGCACTTAGTGAACACACCAGGGCCTTTTAAAGATTTAATCTTGTTCATTTTTCTAAGAGGTTCATTGGAATGCACAGAACTATATTTTGATTGACTACCTTTCACATTATTTTAGTGGTCAAGCGAAAAGCCAGCACATTTATCAACAGGAAGAAAAATATTCCTTTTGAATGCACCACACGGCAGTAATAACTCTGAATAAAATAACAGTTGCAATTTTTAAAAATCTCATTATTTTAAATAAAATAACCTATATTAAGTAAAATAAGTATCCATTTAAAAAATATTAGACAGTAATGTATGTTTAGAAACAAAAGATTCAGAGCACCAGAGAATGCCTGGTGCTGTCAAAATGTACTTGGTTCAAGGTAGAACAGGCTGTTGTAGCAAAGTTGACTTGAGCAGTAGGCAGAATTTCTGTAGATTTTTATTATCTTGTGTCCAATTCTCTGCTTGTATCTATGGCCCGGTGTTGCACTCTATCCTTTCAGTTTGGCTTTGTTCTAGGACGTTTCATCCTATGCTGCTCAAAGAACTTTCAGTCACTCTGGAGGGGAATATATATTACCAGTGTCTATTCGTGTTGCTCCTTCCGGAATATTAGCAAAAGTTTAACAGCTATTTTAGACTCTTACAGTTTAAAACACAGTCCTGAATACATTTCTGTTATATGTAGTCATCACAGACTATATCTTTTCTAGTTTGCTACATGGAATAACATGTAGTCATTTAAAACACTGACTGACCTCGGGGTGGAAAGTGTCCTGCTGTGGGTAGAGAAGGAATACAAGGTGAGCTGTGTCACGGCTGATGTGGAATTAGAGCGCCAGAGACTCGTCATCCCTCTGGAGATTTTACTGCCCCAGTTACCCCGTTTTCTTGATAGACATGCAAACTTCAACATTTCTGGAATTGTCGCTACAGATAATTTTTACTCAATGGGAGAGCATAGTGAAAATCTCCAGAAATATCTAATGTTGCAATTTAAATACAAGGTTTTATCATTTCGATCCGAAATGTTGAAGATTTTGAAGGCTTGATCCTTAGCCTTTGGTGCAATTGAGAGGTAGTGAACATGTTAGGAGATGGAACTTAAAGGAAAAACGTAGGTCACTGGGACCCTAGCCCCTTCCTCGCTCTCTCACACTTCTTATCTGCCGCAAACTAATTCTTCACATTTCCCCGTGTGCTCACCACAATGGTGTTCCATGTAGATGCACTCCCAAAGCCTCTGAGACTATGATCTGAAATAAAACTTCTCCCCTGGGAAGTTGTTATCGTAGTTACTTTATCATACCAATGCAGAGGTGAGCAACATACAAGGAAAATAAATATACAAGGAAAACATTCACTTATTTTCCTTGTATATTGCAGCATATTAGTGAATGATGCTAGAAAGTGTTCTTGTTAGTCCTTCAAAGACTGGAGGGACCAACACCCACACTGTGGAATTATTTCCATAGACTGCACAGTAATAAGTACGGCACTGATATTTTTCTGTATCTCCCATTTTACTAACTTTTCCTTTAATAACAAACTCTCAAATTCATGGCCTACTGCTCACATACCTGCCAGTGAAGAATTTAAAATTTTGCACGTATCAGCCATACAGCCTGAATATTACCATTTTCTTCTGAAAGTGGAAATAGAAGTGTGCACTTGTGCCTCAGCATGTAAGTAACTGTCACAACTATTCTGGGTCAAACATGATGAGCACTGTTTTAAAGACTTACCACATTTTTAGTCCAGCTCAAGTATATTTTCTGAAAGCCATTTTCTCTGCTTTTCTGGACCAAAGAAAGGGCAATTCAAAATATACATCAGTGTACTAGTTATTTCTCTCTCATTGCTGAGACAAAATACCAGACACTCAAAATTAAACAAGGAAAGGTTTATTTAGCTCACAGTTTGTAGGGGTTTTAGTCCATAATTGGCTGGATCCAAGGCTGGGTGGCTGGCAGAGAAGCATTGCAGAGGAGAAAGCATTCATGGTGGGCAGAAGAGAGAAAAGCATGCAAGAGACCTTAGCAGTGTCTTTCCGCCTCCTTTGTGCTTTACCTTGGCTATTGGGATTAGGGCAGTGCTGAACAAATCAGTAAACTAATTTAGTAACCACACAGTGCAGCGTGAATCAATCACACACTCTAGATTCAGCCACCTCTGAAAGAGCCATGCCTCTGACTGCACGAGGCTTGGGGAAGCATCCAAGCACAAGTCGTAAAAGTCTGTTACTTTGCAAACATTAGAAGCCGCTGTGTTCTCCTAGCTAGCTCACTGCTTTGTCTGGCTCAAACCTGAGCTGGTGTAATGGTATCAGAATAACAACTGAACGCTAGAATGGGAGTGCAGAAGGAAGTGTTGCTGCGGGGTGATTATACTGGACACATATTGCTCTATGCAGCTTGTTAAGATCATTCTAAGATGGTTTAAGATGATTTGGAATTTAATATGATCCATGAATTCTATTTTGCATGAAATGAACAGGTAAATATCACACAATTGTACTGATAGATTTCCAGGGCATTTTAGAAAATTCCTCTTGTAAAGGACAAAGTATTCATTGCTGCATCATCAGAATAATAAGAAGGTCACAAATATCTAAAATAACTTTTTCCAGGATTACAGGAACTAAGGAAAGAGAAGAATCAGATTGCCAAATAAAAATACTTTTTACTTGAACTCCTTTTTTCAAATATCATTTCTTCCCGGGGATATGGCTCAGTGGCACAGCACCTGCCTGGCAAGGTACTGAGTTCATATTCTGCACACCAAAAAAACAAAAGAATCAAATATCGTTTCTTTATTCTGTCCTTTCTATAAATGAAATAACTTTAACTTTATCCTAGTTTATATACAATAAATGTTATTTTAAATCTGCACAATTATTAAAATATTCCCTACATGGCTACTAGGTTTGTAAATCTATTGTTATGTGTTTGCTGTTTCCCATGTTGTAGAAGCATCAGTGCAGTCTTCGATGAAAGCTGCATGTTTCTGTCCCACTGAAACCTGCCATGTGTTGCTAGTTATCTATTTTCTTGTTTCCAAGTCCCACAACCCATACAGCAGAACAGCAACAAAGAATTCAGTCTTATCATATTCAGAGTCATATTGTGTTACTGAGCAGTGTGTGATTATCTCACCATATTTATTTATTTAAATATCTTAAAATAGTACATACACTTTAGCATGGGAGGTAAATAGCAATCCCATCTGCATTCTGTCCTTCTCACTGCCCTTTCCTCTCTCTGCCTGGTTCTCATCCCCTCTGTGTATAAGTGGTGTTGTTCGCTGCCTACTTTCAGGATTAGAATATATAGGTGGAGGAATTCTGATGTGTCTTTTCTGACAGAATATTTACCTCTCCGTTTTCTTTTTCTTTTCTAATTCTTACTTTTGTAGCTTCTTTTCTTAGCTTCTTTTCTATTAGTAAAGGTTTGCAAGGTGTAATAATGACAGTCATCTTGAGGAAGCAGCATGTAAATATACAGCTATTCAATCACTTTTCTTTGCCCTACTTTACCATCTCTTCTCTCCCTAGATTCCCATCTGAACTCCAGACCCTGAAATATATTTGTACAGTGAAATTCTACCTCCAATTCAACAAAAATAATAAACTATTATAACGTACTATGATACTTATGGATCTAAATAACTCTACTGAGTGAAAGAAGTCACACAGAAAAAAGTACATGCTGACTCCACTTGTGAAAAATTCTGGACAATTCAAAACAATGTCTAGTGATAGACTCAAATGAGTAGCAAATGTCAAGAGTAGAGGAGAAAGTCATAAGCAGGAAAGATTATTTACCAGCACAAAGACACTCTTGTAGTCAATGTTATGTGACTTACTCATTATAAGGATGATAATATCTTTCTGTTTGCAGATTTATTTTCATTAGTACATGTTTATGGTACATTCATGATTATGTTCATTGTGGGGAGCGGTATATGTATAAAACACAGCTTATTTTGCTAGCCTCTTCTACTTCCTCCCTCACCCTTGAATAATTTTAAGTAGACATTTTAAATACATGAAATTTTCATAAATAGATGGATTGATTCTTAATCAAGGTAATAAAAGCTCCAGCAGTGAATTATACTAGATGTTTCACTTAGTAATTAGGATGTTTCCATATGTTCTTGAGTGAAATATGAACTATAAAAATATTTGCCACCCATGACAAAAAGATATGTTTTCTATAAACAAATAAGCTCCTTGTATGCAATGCTTAGAAGAATCACTGACTGCACAGTATGTTTTACATTGTTGGCATTCTCTGGGTAGGGACACTTAAAAGAGACTCTCGCGTTCTTTTTTTTTAAAGGCAGTCACATTTTAGTGGTGAGTGAGGGATATCTTTATAGGATCTATGAGACACTATAGAGTTTTTTAGCTTAGAATTTTCAGCTAGTGAATTAAATTTATTAACCCAAGGAGACATTATAATTGGCCATTTCTGTAAGTTGGACATAACGTGAAAATTCATGGGTTTTATGTTCATAAAGAGCATTAACTGATTATATTATTTTAGGAAGCACTTTCTAACATTTAATAAAAATATTTATAGACACAATTTTTAATTTTAAGAAAATCTGTATTTTTTTCAAGTAGCAAAGTATATACACATATAACATAAAACAATTTAAACTCAGTAGTTTTTAGAAAATAAAAGAATTTCTCTGATGTATTTTATTCCTAAAAGTTCATTTATTGATAAAAATATGCTGACAAATATTTTCACTAAATAAGTTAGTTTCTTCATTATAGATTACCACACACTTGGACCAAATGCAGAGACCACATGTATTCAGATGTCTAGCTATGCAGTGCTCTTAAGAGGGAAAGAGAAACATAGACATAAAGTAGCATAATTTCAATGACTTTGGAGTTTCTAACATACATAAGTCGAATTTCTCTCCTGTGGTGTAATGTAATGATACTTCAATGTGCACATGAGACATCCTATAAATTTTATTAGACTCACAGGAATTTTTAAGGAAAAAACTTTGTTTATTTGAAAACAGTAACAGTTAAGGGGGATTGTCACCTTGATAGGCTGGGAGGTGCCCACGGATTAATAACGAACACTGCAGGACGAGTCTGGGTGGGTCGTAGCGGTGCGACCTCTGGCTCTGCGTTTGGGTGCACAGCCCTTCCCACTGGCCTGGCCTCTGCTTCTGTCCCCAGCTGCTGTCCCTCTGCTTTTGTCTTGTACCCAGCAGAATATAAACTGAATCCATGAAACTGTGAGCCACATTAAGTCCCTCCTTCTTTAAACTGTGGGTGTTGGAAATCACTTCCCAGAAAACACCCACGCAAAATGTCCCCCTCTAGAGCGATATAAACTCTAGATTAAAACATGTGTCATGTACACATTCAAATTCTCTATGGTGAATGTGATCATTAAGTGTATCTAGAATATACCAATAAACTTAATTTTTAAAATAAGAATAAAAATAAATAAAAACCAAAACCCAAATTTTTCTCAAGAATATTTTCTCTATACTAAATACATCCTATTTGGGACAAGCTTTAAATTATTTGGCATGTCCACTTCCCAGTCTACAGATTTTGTTATGTATCTACTGTATTTTGATATTGGAATGATTTTGAGAGTCCTTTAGGAGAGATACTCTCAAACTGGTCATCTGGTTGTATATACTCTCTACACAAGGGTGGTCACATATCGGGTTAATTGTGTCTCAGTTTGCTTATTATTATATTCTAAAAATTGAACAACATGTCTGTAACATCAGTAAATATACATTTTTTGAAATATTGTTGCATTAATAGTATACAATTGAAATTCCAGAAAAATTGTGTAGGTACAGAGAAATTAAAAGCTAGAGACCTCATGGGGATTTAGACATGGAGCAAATGATGGTTATCCTCAGGGGTAGCCAAATCTTTTTCCAAGAATATAGAAGGGAGCATTATTAACTCACAAGCATTTTTAAAGATATGCAAAATTTCTCAGGACACAGAAGATGCAGTCATACACATTTGAAGTTGCAATTTAATTTACTCAAGTGATAAATATGCTTTGATATTTTACCTGTGTTGCTATTTATCTGTTAAAAATTGTCATTATTGCACATTTCTATTTGTTTTCCTGAGAAACCACTTTGAAGATGTCAATAGAAATACAACAACCATTGTTAATTTCCTACCACTTTGTCTGTAACTCTGTATTGTTTGTATTGTTCTTATGCTATTTTGTAAATGGAGGTTTGTTTGTTAATAGGTTTTCTTCCTTTATTCTTAAAATAAAATAATGAAAAATATTGCCTTTGGTTTGTATAAAATGTTCTCTAGTTCTCACATAGTAGTTTTTAGAAGCATAAAATTCTATTAGGTTGAATCAGTCCCAGCACTCGACAGGCTCAGGAAGGAGGATCACCACAAGTTCAGGGCCATCTTGGGATAAATAGAGTTCAAACCCGGCCTGGACTATATAGTGAAACCCTGTCTCTAAAGAGAAAACAATAGATTCAATCAGGCAAACAAAATTAATAATTTAGAATTCAATTAAGTTTTACTAATAACTGCCTTGTGACATATTAAAATAATTTTAGCATTTTAAATCTAGTTTAAATTGAAATCAGCTGTCATTAAAATTTATATCTAAGGAGGAAATTAAAAAATAAACCACTTTGAGGGTGCATTCATTGTGTAAAATTACTTTCATTTCACCTTATAGCTTTCCTATAGTTTTTCAAATAATCCTTTGTAAAAATAATTTAATCAAAATATTTCAATTTGAGAATTTTGTTTCCTCTGAGAAAATCATTTATTATTATAACAGTACAATGAGAAACTGTTTTTATTTTTAATTCCTAACCTTGTACAACTTTGGTAGTGCTGTGGAAGCATGTTCTTTTCACATTGCTCTATGAAGGATTCATCTCATAGATTCAGCATAATTTTTGATCATTTTAAGTTATTTACTTTCCATCATTCTAAGTGTTTAAAGTCTGATGTAAACTGCAACCCAGCAACAGATTTATGCTCACACTTCTAAATACATTTCCCATTTCTCCAAATAACAATTCACTTGGCTTTGCAATAGATCAAGTTTTGACATAAATTGTGGATGTGATGTTGCATGTCATGGCAATGTATTGCACTTATCAAAGTCCCTTCATGGCAAGGAAAAAGTGCTTCACATTTTAAGCTGTAAGCTCCCTCAGATCTTGTTTTAAAGTATGTCTGTAAATGAATACAATACTCAAGAAATTTGAAAATGTGATACATCAAAAGCAATATTATACCATAGAAAAATCAAACTGGGATGGATCTAAACTTTCATCTAGGACAGCTATCATTTCCCCATTAATTTTCCATCAGAGCTATGCCTGATCACCTGCAGCTCTGTGGTAATATGAATCATCAGGTAATTATTTCAACTCAAGACGCTGGTTTCAATCATTGGTCATATTTCTAACCTTATAAGACCATAAACATTAAATCAGAGTGAATCTTCTCTTCCCTATGAGGGTTCACATGTATGGATTTATATTAAAGTGAAATATTTTAGAATCTCTTTTTTTATTTTTTTGAGGCAGGTTCTCACCCTGTGGTTCAGGTTAGCCTTGAGTTCACTATATAGCTTACCTTGAACTCACAGTGATCCTCCTGCCTCAGCCTCTCAAATGATAGGATTATGTGCATGTGCCACCGCACCTAGCTAGCATCTCTTTTAATTGCAATTTCAGTGTCTCTTCTTTACTTTCTCATTACTGAGACACAATATCTAAACACATAACTGTGAAGAGGAAAGATTGACTTTGACTTAAGGTTTGTAGAGGTTCCAGCCCATATTTGGTTGGTTCCAAGGCAGGGCAGCATGGCAGAGGGGTGTGGTAGGAGAAATGGTCCATCCATTGCAATCAGGAAGCAGAAGGTAAAGGAAAGAGTAGAAAAACATAAACCCTTGCAGGCCAAGCCACAACTGAGCTATGTTTTCACACTAGACTTCACCTCCCAACATCACATTTAGCTGTAAACATATCTATGAATTAATCCACTGAAGTCACTGGTGGGTATCAGGCTCCCACAGTCCAATCATCTCCCCAAATCTTCACCTATGAAACCTTATGGCTTTGGGGGCACATTCAGGTGCAAACCCTTACAGCATACATGAAACTCTCTCCAATAAATTTTATTTTGTGCGAAACATAGCTCAGTTAGGCTAGATACCTTTAAACCTATTACATCCATTTAAAAAGAAGTTCTCTTGTAGATTCTAACCAAAAGAAATTGGAGCTAGAAAATCACCTTTCTTAAGAAGAATATCATGGTGCATCTACGATCTTCAGTGAAGAGCTGATTCAGCGAGCTTTATGTTCAAGAAGTCTGACCAAGAAAATTCTTACTTTTTTTACATGTGCTTCCAAAACCCCTGTTGCTTGCACTGTGGACCTGTGTGGTTGGTGTTAGAAACTCAAGCAGAGACTTTTGTTATAGACTGAGATTATCATTAATGAAACTGGGATTCAGTACACCTGAAATGAATTTGTTAACTACTCTTTGCATCAGAGGGTAGAGTTTGGGATTCGGAATACAGAACCTGGAAACAACATGCTTGGATCTTTAGATGCAGCTTCACTCTCTCTCTTAAAGATAATGTAAGAAGGAACATGTATTAAAATGTAATTATTCTTTAAATTTTTGCCTAGCGAATGGCACAGTAATTACTGAACTAAATGTCAAACTTTATGAGCATAACGGTGATGATGAAGCTTCATGTAGCTAAGGGTCTCACACTCATCATCTGAAGTTGTTTTACTTCCACGAAAAGCTGAATTATAGCATAAAATGTACATAAGCCATCACTAGGGAATACACTTTACACTCTGCCTTTGAGAGTGCGTATCTGATGACAAGTGAACACACAAATAAGTAGAATAAAGATAAGCAGGTATAGGATACAAATAACCTGGATGAATGGAATCATTATATACCACAAACATGAATTAAGTTTAGTAATATTAATGACAATGCAAACGGGGAAGAGAAATTAGTGGAGGGGAAAGTGGAAGAGCAATAAGTAAATCTGTACCACGTACATGTACCCACTTCCCAAGATGACTGTAAAATGCATGTAATGCGAACATGTACTAATGAAAAAAATTGAAAATACAAATCAGCATTTCAAATAAACATTGACACAGCTTTATCTAGGATTATCCGGAGAAATCAGAGTGGGTGCAACAGAGATCGCAGGATTTGAAGTCAAAACAGAAAATAAATAAGACTCAAACAAACCAGAAAATATATTATGTCCCAAGAAGATAATGGAATTACTTTTACCTTCTTCCAGAAAGCTGTGTAAACCGCCAAATTGCCGGGGAGAAGGAATGATGACGTATAAACTAAAAAACAAAAGGGGGAGGAGAACAGACTCAGCGAACAGATGGTCCATTCGCGGCTGGCGAATCATGCCCAGGACTGGAAATCTTTACTCTGTACATGGAAGGAAGTCACGGGAACAGGTAGTCAGGCGAGAATGAGGCATTACTGTAACCGTGTCCTAAAGCTTGCAGCAGTGTGTCAAAAATAGAAATATGAGCTTGCGTAGCAATGTGTTTGATGGCGGGGAAGTAAAATAATTTAATTGAGAAAATGAAAATATGATCTAGGAAAATAAAAATTAGAAGGAGAAGGAAAAGGAGTTTTGGGGGATAGTTCGCAGCAAAATATTTGGAAATATTAAGGTGGAATCTCAGAATCAAAGGCTTAGGGAAATACAAGAGGTGTCTAGTTTTTCTGAACAGGAGACAGTGGCTCCACTCCCAGAATTAGAGAATAGAAGACTGTGCTTACTCTGTTTTTGTTTGTTTGTTTGTTTGTTTGTTTGTGTAGCTAAGGAATTTATAAAGAATAGAAATTTATTTCCCAGTGTTCTGGAAAATAGGAAGTTAAGATCAAGGCACCAGCAGCTCATGAGTTGGTTCTGACTGTCTTTACAGGACTAAGGCCGGGAGCCCACGCCTTCAAGCCCTTTTTGTAAAGATGTTAATTCATTCATAAAGGGGAATCACGCAGAACCTAAACACTTCCCATTAGATGCTACCCTTTCATACTACTTGAATTAAGGGTTAAGTGTAACTCATTAGTTGGGATGACACATTCCTACCATAGCAAAAGTGTTACATATCAGTAAAAGTTAGCAATTGTTAGATTAGGATTTAAGCTAACAGACTATAAAGTGTTTGAAATGCAAGTGAGGACATACGAGAGAAGATGTTGTTTGAAACAGCTCCAATAAATGACAGTCTAAGACAGCACTAATAAAACTGAGGGCATAGAAAATAAATAAAAAACTATTACACCTTATGCAATGTCAGTGACCTTTGGCTGTTCAGATGTGTGTCTACATGCTAAAGAAAGATGCCAATTATTCTAGGAAATTGAACCAAATTCCCAAGAAGAGGTAATGCAATGAGATCTCAGTTTAGAGAAGTGAATTGCATTTAGGAAACAAGTACAGATTCTTTTGACATTTAAAGGAAGAAGTCAAGCTAAAGTACTAGTGTAGATAAATGCATAACTAGAGCCAGTGGAAAAGAGATACTGAATTTGACTAAATACCTGTCTCATCAGTTTTATTTTTCCCATAAAAAGGAAAGCAGAAAAATCTGGTAAATGTGGAAAAGATTGAAAATACGAGCTTTAAGAACAGAGAAATTTCTAAATGATTGCTGAAGCTAGCCACATAAGGACCTTTCCAGAAACATGTTACATGATGATTCAGCAGTGCTGAAGGATGCGGAAAGGTCATCATCTTTCTCTCTTTCTTTTTCTTTCTTTCTTTCTTTCTTTCTTTCTTTCTCTCTTTCTTTCTTTCTTTCTTTCTTTCTTTCTTTCTCTCTTTCTCTGTTTCTCTCTTTCTTTCCTTCTTTATTCTTTCATCTATCTGTTTATCTATCTATCATCTATCTGTCTAGACAAATATATCTATGATGGTAGAATTTTCTTCAGTAACACAGTGATTAAATTAGGTAGGGTTTTTCTTAATGAAAATGTTTCTTAATTTCAACAATGCAATGAGATCAGTGATCTTTAAGGTATGTGGGAACATAAAATAGTCTAAAAGTTGGAAAGAACTTCATTTTTGGAAGACAGAGCCAGGTGCGACAATTCTAGCTGTATCCAGTGTCTATGGGGCCTTCACAGCAGCTCGCTTCTCCATTCAGTGTCCTCCAACACCTCGTGTGTTCCCTACCAGTACCTGAAGGGACAACTATACCTTCCTGTTCTTATCCAAAAGACAGCCAGACGTAACAACATAACCATTACTTCTGAAGGGGCTTTAATTTGCATATAAAATTAATAATTCTCTATGAGTCTTGATTGTTCTAATTTTTCATATTGCTATATTTGTAGCATAATTGAATCCAAGATATATTTTATGTTTTCCATGTTCCTTTGACAATAATTTTTATATATGTACAAGTAAGTGTTGTCTAACTTCCTATTACTGACTCAAGATGAACAACTTTTTTCCAGTGAGTATTACAGAGCAGCAATCAATAAACATTTTCTTGCAAGATGAGATAGGAAACAGGTTCAATATTTCATAACAAATGTCTCAATTGCAACTCATCAACTTACTGTTACAATGCAGAAAAGACACAGACAATAAGAAAACGAGTAGGCTTGGCTGCGTTCCATTAAAGTATTTATGAACAAAGTAACATGCATTTCAGATAATTTTGACATGGCAAGTTATATTCTTCTGATTTAATTCAGCCGTGGTTAAATGTAAGAACTATTACTGGTGTATGAGTCTTGCAAAATAGTATCAGGTCCAATTTTGCCTGTGGGCCATAGTTCTGTAATTTTTGCTATTAGCTCAGATCTGTAACATACAAACATTTGAAGATTGTTAAGCAATAAATCCTTATATGTACCTTAGCCATATATTTTACATTAAATTTCAAAGCTGGAAGGTAGTGTAAATAGTTTCCTTTCTTTATGAGCCAGTGTGGCACATATGTTCAGGCATAAGAGTCTTGCAACTGTTAGCACATGCCTTTCAGCTATCGAGCCTGACGTAAGTCATGGAACACCTCTAAGCCTCAGTTTCCTCAAATATGTCTTACACAACAGCTGTCAAGCAGGTAGTGCAGTTTTTGCTTAGAAAAATGCCTGGCAAATCATAAAAAGTTAATAGATACTACATTTAAAAATAATGTACTTAAAAAACTATTCAGAAGATTAATGTTATTAAAAAATCATGACTTTTTCAGATAAACAGTAAAATTTAGCAAATATTTATTATACCCCAAAACTCCAATAATTATAGGAACTAAAATAATTTAATTCTATAAACCTCTTTTAAATTATTCTGATTAAAGCTGTTCAAATGAATAAAGCTGCCTCAGGATATTTTCATTAGAAAATAATGACAAGTAGGTAGGAAGATAGGTCGATGGATGATGCATAGTGAGTATAAATATAGAATATATATATATTATATTAGGTTATATTATATATGTCCAGATATAATTTGTTGATAATATTACCTTTGCAAATGTTAATAGTAATACATATTCTTTAGTTTATAAAATCATAAAATTTTATATATGGAAAATGTAACTTTAATACTGTGATTTTAAGCCAATTATAACTACATAAGTGAAGGAAAGTAGTCATGAAAAATATACAGTGTTTAATGTCATAAAAATGTCTGTCACTAATTGCAGCTACCATGAATAATGAAATGTTGGAAATAATGTCAGGAAATAGGCATGTGAAAACTGATATAAACTACTTGAGACATAAGCATTAATAATGTTGATTCAGTGGTGGCACACCACAGAAGCCAGGGAGAGGCTCATTCAGTGATCTTTAATTCCAGTAGCACAAAAATATATCTCTGAGTCTATAGTTGATTCTGCAAAAATAAATCATATTTATAAGAATAATCACATAGGCAGTTCAATTCATGTAGCATAAAATATAAAGGGACAGTTTGATAGGCTGTTATCTATTTTATAATACATTATTTTGGTCAAATACATACAATTTGTCATGTTTTAAATCATTTGTAGTGAAGGATAAGTATATCTCTGAAAAGATGTTTAAAGCCTAGGAATGTCTTCTGTCAACATAGATGAACAAAAATAAAACAAGTCTACTAGCTTTTAAAGTTTAAAAATAAATAGAGGCATTGGGAGAAAAGCAGCATATCTTTCCTTTGGTAGATGGTGACGGTCAGAAATAAGACTAAAAATCTGACCTCATAATTTCAATACATGTGAACTTAGTTTATTTCTCATTTTAAAAAAATAGTAAATGTTTACATTACACGATGGTTGCATTCCTCACTAGAAGTTGGTACATGTGCATAACATGTCTAATCCTTTTCCATCTTCTTCCTGCCCCATACTCTCTCTTATGGTTGGTGTCTGCATGTCTTCCCAAATTCTCATGCAGTCATGAGGTAGGCTTCTAGATTTGTGATTGGTTCATGGTCCAATGTTGGACTTATGGATGTGAGTGCTACACTTGCTCTGGGGCGGGTATTTTGCATTATGTAAAGGACAGAAAGAAGCTGCCTGCTGCCACTGCTCCCTCTGAGCTCTTGCTGCTTTTGCTGTCTTCACCTCCACGAACGTTTACCCTGTGCCATGTGCCACTCTGCCTTGGAGCCAGCCAAGTAAGGACTGAAACCTCCACAAACTGTGAACTAAATAAACCTTTCCTTCCTTAATTTTGGGAGTTGGATATTTTGTCTCAGCAACAAGAGAAAAGTAACCAAGACACTCTCCCTCCCTCCATTTCTTGCCCCACTTCCCTTTTGCAAAAAAGATATTTTCCTATTTCCTATTATCATCTTGCTCTTTATTTGCATTTTCACATTCTCACATAAGTGAAAGCAGGCAATGCTTAGGTGTGCAAGCTTGCTTTTTATAAATTCTACCTATGGCTGATGATATAATAAATGTAAGCAAAAGTCATCAAAATATTGCATCATACTGTTAAGAGTTTTGCAGAGATAAGGACAGACATTGGGGAAGGGAATAGGAAATTTGGCAAAAAAAGTGATTTCTTTTTATGTCTATGACTACTATGTTTAAAACAAAATTTAAAAACAGAGAGAATGTTGTAACATTTTAATTTTTTATTTAATTTTATTTAATTTATTTACTGTCTTTTTGAGACAGGGTCTCACTATACAGTGCAGGCTGGCCTTGAGTTCACTTTGTAGGACAGGCTGGTCTTGAACTCCCAAGGATCTGCCTTCTTCAGCCTCCCGAGTGCTGGGATTACAAGGGTGTGCCACCATGCCTGCAGAACATTTTAAAAGGGAAAAAATGCATTTCTCATTTACATATCAACAGTAATTACCTTCAATATTTTATCATACTTTTTCAAAAAATTAAAGTATCAAGAGATGAATCGCTTGATCTGAGAATGAAGAAGAGCCACATTTTTACCGTCTGGTACATTATTTTCATAAGTTTCAAAAATGACCACCAAAATCATTGAGATAATAGTTTCCAACTCTACCCCAATCATTACAAATGTTAGTATAGAAGATCTAATAGGTAAAGAAGAGATCTAAAACTCTTTTCACAGTGTAGAGCACAAGCTTTGATTTGAACAACAGCTACTGGAAGTTCAATATGATATTGAATGTGTAACGGTACATTAAAGAAGTCAAAGAGAAATGCGAAAATTTTCTTAAAACAAATGAAAAGGAAGCAAAAATATCAAAGTGTTTGTGAGACAGCAAAAACTTATTAAAATGAAGTTTATAGCAATAAGCCAATATATAAAAACAGGAAGATTTCAAAACACCCTAATGATATATTTCAAAGAAATATAAAAGCAAAAACAAAACAAATTTCAAAATAGTAGAAAGAAGGAAATAAAAAAATCAGAACAGAAATACATAAAATAGACAAAAACTCAGTGATCAACAAAATGAAGCATTGGTTTTGAAAAGAAAAATAAAATTGGCGCCATTCCACCTCTAGTACCCAGGGAGAACAGGCAAGTTCAGAAGTGTACAGGCAGCCCTTAAACCTGATACTACAGGTAAAGAATCACTGGGCATTATAATGGACTATAATCCAACAAATTATGAAACAGGAGAAATTAGTAAATGGACATATACTGCCTACTAATTTGAACCATGAAGACAAGTAGAACCAATAATCAATAAGTGATATTAAATCAATGAAAAAATCTCCCAACAGGAAATTACCAAGACTCAACAACTTTATTGTTCAATTCTACAAAACTTTTATACAACTGACAATATTATTTTCATCCTATTCTGAAAAAATTGAAAGAGGAGAACATCTTGCCATCTAATTCCATAAGGCAACCATTAATTTGATATCAAACGCAAACACACAAACACACACACACACACACACACACACGCACACACACACGCACAATGTAAATGAATATGATCATGAGTTTAAAAATTACAAATATAATATTGGCAAACCAAGTCCAACCCAACAACATATGGACAGTATCAGTCAGCATATTTAATTGTGTTTATGCAAAGAACGCAAGAATGATTCAGCATACACAAATCAAAAAATACAGTTTAGCAAATGAGCAGAATGAAGGACAAAAACCCAGTGATCATCTCATTAGAAGTAGAAAAATACTTTGATAACTTCCAGCTTCCTTTCATGATGAAATTAGAGAAAAGTAGGTGTATAAGGAACGTGGTTGAGTGTTAACTTTGTATCCAGTTACTCTGCTGAATTTCAAAGTCATCACCCAAAAATCAATAGCATTCTTATACACAAACAACAAACAGACTGAGAGAGAAATTAAGGAAACCATACCTTTTACAATAGTATCCAAGAAAATGAAATATTTAAGAATCAATCTAACAAAAGAGGTAAAAGAACTATTCAATGAAAACTATAGTACTCTGAGAAATGAGATCGAAGAGGATTTCAATAAATGGAAAAACATTCCCTGCTCATCGTTAGGAAGAACCAACATTGGGAAAATGGCCATACTACCAAAATTGTTGTACAGATTCAATGCAATTCCCATTAAACTACCATCAACGTACCTCACAGATCTAGAGAAAACATGCCTTAAGTTCATCTGGAACCAGAAGAGGCCCAGAATAGCAAAAGCAATTCTGGGACAAAAGATCAAGTCAGGTGGAATCACAATCCCTGACCTGAAATTATACTACAAAGCTACTGTAATAAAATCGACCTGGTACTGGCTCAAAAACAGACCTGAAGATCAATGGAACAGACTGGAAGATATAGTCACAACCACAAAAAGACTCAGCCACCTAATATTTGACAAAGGGGTCAAACAAGCTCCCTTGAAGAAAGATAACCTCTTCAATAAATGGTGCTGGAAAAATTGGTTTGCCACTTGCTGAAGACTGAAAATAGACCCAAGTCTATCACCATGTACCAAACTCAAATCAAAAGGGATCACAGATCTCAATATTAAAACAGAAACACTGAATCTATTGGAAGAGAAGGTAGGTAAAAATCTTGAAGACATAGGAGTAGGCAGAGAGTTCATGAACAAAAATCAAACTGCAAGGCAAACACTTCAACGAAGCAATAACTGGGACCTCATCTTACTGAAAAGTTTTTACATATTTAAAGAAATCACTAGCAGAGTAAAAAGAAAACCCACAGATTGGGAAAAAATCCCAATTGGCTATCCCTCAGACAAGCGCCTTCTATCTAGAACATACAAAGAATTGAAAAACATGAACCTGTCCAAATTCAAAGAACCAATCCAGAAATGGGCATCTGAGATGAATACACACTTCTCAGATAAAGAAATACAAATGGCAAATAAATATATGAGAAAATGTGCTACATCTTTAGTCATTTGAGTAATGCAAATAAAAACAGCATTGAGATTTCATCTCACCCCAGTAAGATTGGCCAGCATCAAGAAATTGTCCAACAACAAATGCTGACGAGGCTGTGGAGAAATAGGAACTTTGCTGAACTGCTGGTGGGAATGCAGACTGGTGAGGCCACTGTGAAGATCGGTTTGGAGATTTCTCAGCAAACTAGGTCTAGAGGTCCCATTCAACCCAGCTATCCCCCTTCTGGGTATTTTCCCAGAAGATCTGAAAACAGCATATCACTGTGATATATGTGCACCCATGTTTATAGCAGCACAATTTGTAATAGCTAAATCATGGAAACAACCCAAATGTCCATCCAGAGGACTGGATTAAAAAACTGTGGCATTTTTACACAATGGAATATTATTCAGCTGTAAAGAAAGACAATCTAGGGGCTTTTATAAGCAAGTGGTCACAATTAGAGACCATACTCGTAAGTGAGGTAAACCAGATGTGCACGTGCAAATAGCGTATAGTATCATTAGTGTAGGAACCTGGAGGTGAGAATATAGATCAGGAGGTATGAAGTGAGACTGCTCAAGGGTAGAGAGCAATGGGATGAAGAGAAGGAGAGGAGGAAGAGGAGGATAGCTGAGTAGGTATGTATGTATGTGCGGGATGGCTGACATGGTTGCACTGTTGTCTCATGTCATATTGATGTGGGAAACAATCTGTGATTAGCTGTTTGATCAATCTTGTATGTCTATTTGTACTGTCCTGAGTATACACTTTAAAGCTACCAATGTGTGATACAACATCCATGGTTGATCCCCTGCCACCTTATCTGTAGTTCGGTTTTTGTACTGTTCTTGTGCTACTGTGTGTAGGTTTGTTAGTGTTTTTGTTCTTTTACTTTTAAAATAAAAAAAAGGAACGTCGTTGAACACAACCAAGGCCATCTACTGTAAACACACAGCCAGTGTTCTATTGAATAGAAAAGCGCTGAAAGCATTGTTTTCCAGATCTGGAACAAATCAGTGGTGTCCATTTTCATCATCTTCATTCCATATATTCCTCGAAGTTTTAGCTAGAGGAAGTAGGAAAGGGAAAATCAATTTTTAAAAATGCAGACAGAAAGGAAGTTGTCAAATTATCCCTATTTTCAGATGCCATGATTTTAAATAGAATGATCCAATGACTCAACCCAAAGATCACAATAACTGACAAATTAGTTCAGTGCAGTTGAAGAACACAAAATCAACATACAGAAATTATTGGCATTTTAGATACCAGTAAAAAAGAAGTCACTAAAATGATCTTATTCAAAATTACATGTGTATGAAATATATATATTCGTGAAGCAATTGTGGAATGCTCTTCATGATTGTGTTTAATTGTGTTGTGGTGATTGTCTCAACATCCTGAATATATTAAAAATATTTACCTTCCATATTAATTTTGACTTTGATTAAAAGCCAGAATACATGCAGTGCCAGACCCAATAAATAAGCCGGAAGTGGACATACTGCAGTGCTTTCGCGGCCCCGCCTCTCCTGTGCGTGGCCTCGGCAGTGGTACTCCCTGTATTTTTTGTCATGTCTTAAGACATCCAAAAGAAAGAACTTCCAGAACGGGTTTGAAAGTGGCAAGAATGATGGGATTGGAGTGTCTGAAGTGAGAACAAGTATCCCGAGGACGAGAACTTTAGTAACACGTCACGTTTACTATACTAGTTCTGTAATTATAATATTCACTGTAATATACATGGGAATGAATAATGGATACATAACTAGGAATATACCCAGGAATACATGAAGAAGAAACGAATGTAGAAACTAGGAATAAATTTAACCAAGCAAATGAATCACACCTCTGATAAATTTATGCAATATCAACTAAAGGGAATTGAGATACACATAAAGAAGTGGAAAAATCTTCCATGCTTACGTGTTGGAAGAACAATACTGTAAAATGCCCATGTTACCTCAAGGAATTCAGAGATAACGGTCAAACCCATTGCCTTAGTCACTTTCCTCTTTGCTCAGACACAAGAACTTGTACCCATGACTCAAAGGAGCTGAGGTCTATTTGGCTTCATTTTAGGCTAGAGTTAGCTGCCCGCAAGACACAACGGTATGGTAAAGGAAAGACTGCTCGCATCCTGAGGGGCAGAAAGCAGAGAGCAAAGCAAAGGGCTGGGAAGGGAGATAAACCCTTCCAAATCACGCCCGCAGTGACCTCTCTGATCAGCCCTTCCTCCTAACAAGGTATGAACACGAAGCTCATGGGTGGATGTACCTGTGTTTGAGAGCAGTGCTCCTGTGAATCTGTCACTGCCCCAAAGCCTCGCCTCTGGGTGCATGAGGCTTTGGGGTGATATTTTCAATCTAAACCATGACATCCATGAATATAATAGCAGAAATCTTTGCATAAATAGAAAAATAAATAAATTTAACTGGAAGCCAAATGTGGTGGTGCACTCCTGCAATCCCGGCCTCAGAAGGCTCAGGCAGGAGGCTCCCCGTCTAGTCTACATAAGAAGTTCAAGGCCAGTCCAAAGTAATAGAAAGAAAAAAAAAAAATAGGATGAAATAAGTTTCCAAAAATCAACAGAAATCTAGAGGAAAAAGAATAAAGCTGCAGGGATAGAAACACCTGATTTCCAAACATGATACGGGGCTAAAATAAACAAGATACATGGTATAGGGATAAAGATCATCAAATTGAAAAATGAAATAAAGTAATATGGCTAATAATGAATCACACATCTACATCAAAATGAGGCTTGATAATGACAACAAAAATATATGGTGAAGTAAGGATGGCCAAAGGTGTTAGAAAAACTAGATTATCTATTTACAGAGTAAAACTTGACTTTAGGCCTTACCAAATAGAAAAATCAATGCAAAGTGGGTCCCAAACCTAAATGTAAGCTCAAAAAATGTAAAACTCCTAGAAGGAAATACAGAGAAAATGCTTCAAGGCATCGGTACAGACAGTGATTCTGGAATAAGTCCTCCAAATAAAAATACTGAAGAGAAATAGAAATAGTGTTCTATAAACTTGAGAAGCTTTTGCAAAAGAAATAAGCAAAAGAGGCAGGAGCAACTTATGGAATGAGAGAAAATATTTGCAAACTACTCATCTAACAAAATTAATATCCAGAGAAGATAAAGATCTTACAAAACTGAATAACGCAAAGCAAGTAAATAACTCAGTACAAAACCGAGTCAGCAGGCTGAGGTCTCAGCGGAGTGCCGGAGCACTTGTCAAGGATATGCGAGGTCAAGCTCAAACTCCAGCAGCACCAGGAAAAAGAATAACCAATGACTCAAGCAGAAAGCTCCTGAAAGGAGAAATGCAATTGCCAAAAAATATAGGGAAGAATAAAATCCTCTTGAGACAAGATAGGTGGAGGGGATCACAAGGCACAAGACTTTGGTGTAAGTGACATAACCCAGGTACATAAAGACAAATATCTCATGTTTTTGCTGATAAGTAGAATCTTAAAAATATGTTTCAATGAAAAAATGTAGAATATAGAAAATAGAAAGGATCAGAGATGAATAAAGGAAACACTCAATAAGGAGAGGAAGGATCGGGGATGTAGCTCAGTGGCACAGCACCTGCCTGGCAAATGTGAGGCCCTGGGTTCAGTTCCTGGGGAAAAATACAGATAGGAAAAAGAAACTTTAGAATTCTATAGGACAGTACAATCACGATAGTTCAGGATAGTCTGTTCCATGTTTTATGAAGAATTGGAAGGGATAAGCTTGAAGCCTCAAAACATTTATCAGTGATGCTAATTACCCTTCCCAGGTTGCTTAATACATACTTCATGGTGTATTAAAGTTTCACACTGTACTTCATTAGTATTTACATATTACATGTTAATTAAAATCTAAAAAATAATGAGAACACGGGTGTTACACATATCAATGCATTAATTAAGCATAACATTCATATGATACATCAAAATTATTATGATGCATGTAGTATGTGGTTATAGTTTGAGTCTGTAATGGGACCCAGTGGCCCATGTGGTGAAGATTTGGCCCACAGAGTGGAGCTAGGCGGGTGATAGACCCTGTGAAAGGTGAGACCTAAGGAATCACTGGGAACATATCTTTGACGGGGCTTTAGAGAGAATAATAAAAAAGAACAATAGCAAAATACCAAAAACACAGACAAAAACAAAACAAAGCAAAAATGATACAAATGATACTGGGTTTCAGGACAAAATGACAGGGACAAACAGTGGCTGTTGTAGTACTTACTGTTACCTTCAGTGAGGTTACTCAGACTACCAGGTGTAAGAATGCAAGATTGATCAAACCATTAAAGAGGAAAAAAAATAAAAACAAAAAAAATGTTAGCAATGTTACAGAGTTTCACTAGACAAGATGGTAGGAACTCACCAGTGGTTGTTACATTGCTTAAAGTTGTCTTCAGATTACCAGGTATAAGCATGCAAAATTGGTCAAAAAGAAAAAAAGTAGGCATTAACTGCTGCTTTCAATAAACAATCAGACTTCAGCAGTACAGGCCAGCGGCTTTTTTATCTTTGCACTTCCTGACCTTGAGGTGAAGAGCTTTGCCTTACCGTGTACTGCTTACAAAGATGCATGAACTGTCATAGGCCCAAAAGGAAAGCAGAGCATGTGTTACAAACTCCTAAACTGTAAGGCAGAACAAACCCTTTCTCTTTATGAGTTGAATATATCGGGTATTTGTCACATTGGTGAAAAGCTTACTAACACAGATCCTAATGTGGATAGCTCCTACTCAAAAAGTAAGATTTGCAAAGTAGATAAATCTTCATGAATCAGCTTTTTCAAATTTTTCTTTTAGCTTTTGTTTTCCTGACTATTTTTGAATGTCTCCTTTGTAAGAATACACACCTATTAAAGTGACTATTGAAACAAAAACTGTTTAATACCAAAGAGTATTATGATAGAGCAATAAATTTTCCACGAACCTCTTGTATCCATGAGTGTGAGCCAGTAAGTTAAACTGACAGATACACATTAACAAGAGAACGGCACAAAGTTTAACTAATGTTGACATGCGTGAGAGTTTACAGCAAGAAATTAAACTCGTAGTTGTTGCCCTGAGGCACTTATGTTCTATTTTTTAAAGGAATGAATATTTGGAATTCAAGGGACAGTGCATTGTGGGGAAAAGATTAGAAGATTTATAGGAGAGAACAAAGGAAGATAGGTGGTTTCTCACAGATTTATCTGGGTGTTGATCCTCCATCTCTGGTGAGAAAATGTCTCTCTTTCTGGTATGTGAGAAGGCCGCATACCTGCAAGGAAAAATCTTGTCACCTTCACAGAGCAAAGTTTTACCATGCTTTTAAACAGAGAAAGGGAAAAACAGAAAATGCTTTCTGCATCTTTTCATTATCAGTTGCTTTTGGTGCTGGACAATCTCTACTCCAAAACGGCAAGTAGTACTCTGGCATATTCTAGACCCCTTTAGTCTTCCAGAGCCATTTTGCCAAATTTTGTAACCACGAATAACCTAGAATGTAAATACAGATAACATACATATACTACCACAGTCTTTAAGATCGTTGTTACAGTTCACTAGAGTTTTTAGGAAATCTAAGGTTACCATTATTCTCTGATAGTCCAAAGTTAAAATGATATTTAAAGATGAACATAGCCACTATTCTAACTGGCACTTATCTGAATGCAGGCTACCTCCTGGATCAGGCCACAACTGCCTTGTAAGCTAGTCTCCCATTTACGTAGCTCATTATGATACAAGAAGCAATGAATCTGGTGGAAAAAAGTCATTTACATTTTCATTGTGCTGTTATCATATTTAGTTTCCATTTATTGCCTTATGCACTCAACTATAATTTTTGTTGTTACATTGTTTAAATGCCAGTAACCAGATAAGTGATAAACAAGTTGGCACAAGATTATCATTTCCTCTAGAAAGATATTCCTTAAAAATATTCCCTCAGTGTTCAGGCAGCAGATGGTATCTAATAAGTTAAACTCCTATTGCAGTCATGAGTGAATGATGATTAAATTTTAAATCAAATCATGTTCTCAGAAGAATCTTGATATCTCATTTTATTTGATAATTACACTGTGAATGGCACAAGTCTTAGAAGTAATCAATGCCTTTCCATGTGTCTTTACATTTGATAAGAAATGTTCATTTGTATACTTTTACAGATAATCAACTAGACATCAAGTTCTAAGGTTCTGTTTACTATTTAACAACTTAAAACACATGGAGTTCTTAACACATGTTGAACTATGAGGCAGGTGAAAGGAATAAATAATAAATAGATAAGATTTTCTGTAGGAAAAGCCCCGTAAAGGAAAACAGCATGAAGGCTAAGACTCCACAATGCCGTAGGGACATGAAACCATAAAGAAAAAAGTAATCGTTATGCAATAAAGGAAATGAAATACATTTGAGGGGATGTTGGAGACTGATCTTAACCAGTAATTAACAAGTACTAGGCAGATAATGTCAGGGAAGATTTTTAAGGCCAAAAAAAAAAAACCTTTTATTAACTGGATTAGAAACTGAATAGATAAATTAGAAGCTTAAGAAATCTTTCTACTCAGCAGGCTTAATCTGACATGTATTCTTCATTTACTATGCTGTAAGGGTTGACAGTACTAGAATTTGCTTTGGCAAAAAATGTAAAATAAAGTGCGTGACTACATCCACGAGAAAGCACAAAGTATAAATTCATAAAGATAACATTCGTAAAATAAGAAACTTCAAAAAATTAAAAATAACTCTATCAGAGTATAAAAAATAAGCTGTACACACAGTTTACACACCGCAAACAATCTACACCAAACTTAATTGAGTGAATAAAGGGCTACACCATAACTACGTTAACGATCTTTCCTGTAAATGATGCCAATTGCTCTAATTTAAACCTATAATTCAATTCTGCTCAGAATCTTAGTAGCCGCTTTTCTTTTCTGTCATAATTGACAAGCTAGTTCTAAACTTTATGTGCAAACCGAAATTTTCAAGAATAAACAAGGGAATCCGGAGGAACATGAGCGAGATTAGAGAAGTTGCATTACTGAATTTCAAGCTTATTGTAGAGTTAAGGCAATTAAAACTCTACAGGATTCTCACAATGATGGACAGTACAGTGAACGGTTAGAAAAGGAGGCAGAAGCAGATTGGTACACATATTTGGTTCATGACAAAAATAAAGTTGCAAAGAAGAGACATGAAAAACTTTGCAATGCATTATGTTAGATCAACCAATTATTTTACGAAGAAAGTTGTATATTGACCTTTTCCTAAGTTTTCAGGAAAGCATTTATTTCATATTTTTTGTAAAATGAAAGGTGAAAGTTAAATACAATTTCTACACCAGAAACACGCTTTTATAGCCGTGTATTATGGAAAAAAGCTCTAGCAGTAAAAGAACATGGTGATAAAATTGACTATAAAATAGAAATTAAAGTTAAACAGTTACCTGATTTAAACAGAAGGAGAAATAAAGGAGTTAGGGGTACACGAGCATCATATACAGTTAAAATGATGAAATGTAATATTTTCTTTGATTCTTTAAAATCATAATAAGATGCAAGAGAACAGAAAATACATTAATACTGAAAGGCACTACAAATAAAATTGTATCCAAATAGAAAGAAGATAATATTTACTCCTGGTGTGGTAGCACACACTTATAATACCAGCACTTGGGAGGCTGAGGCTGGCAGATCTGTATGAGTTCAAGACTAAGCTGAACTACAAAGAGAGACCCTGTATCAAAAGCAAAAAGAGTAGAAAAACAAAATAATATACAAAAAATGTTCTGAATAGTTTTAATTGAACAGGAAAATATAAATTAAAATCACAGTGAGATATCACTGTGTACTCATGAAAGACTGCAAAGAAATGATTGGCAATGCTAAATTTTATCAAGGATATAACATACTTGAAAAAGTATATTTTTTTCTGGTCGTGCATGTTTGTTTTCAGAAAAGATCTCACTGTGTAGTTTAGACTGACCTTGGACTCACTATATAGCCCAGACTTGCCTGAAACTCACAGCTATCCTCCTGCCTCAGCCTCTAGAGTGCTAGGATCATAGGCGTATGCAGCCATGTCCACTTTAGAACCACTTTGGAAGCATCTGAGCTTTGATTACATATTGAAATTGAACTTATGATACCCTATGAGCCAACAAACTTCTCTCTGCTTTCCCTCCCTACCACTTTCGTTTTTTCTCTCTTTATCTCTTATTCTCAGTTCCTCATGCTCTCCTCACTCAGACCGTATTTATATTAGCATCTCAGTTCATTGAAAAGGAAGATTTATGCTGGTGTCAATTGGAGAATCTTGTATGCCCCTATCTTGTACTCTGTATTTTGAAGATGACAATAGGCAATATATTAACTATGGCTGTTCTCCTAATCTTGTTATGAAATTTTAGTTTTATTTTTTAATAAATTAAAATAAAATAAAAAAGAATAAAAAGGATTATATGATCATATTTGTGTATTTATTTTCTTGCAGTGGGTGAAATAAACCAATAATAAATCAATAGCAATGAACACCAATACTATAGACAAATCATATCATACAATGTAGATACAGGAAATCAGATATGGTATTGGCCCAATAATGTGAACTGAAAAAGGAAATAAAGCTCTATTTTGTTGTTCACTCTTACATATGTGATAGTGGTGGATGCGGCTATCAAGAAGGAAGAGGAATATTACGAAAGGGTACTGGTCGTCTGGTTTTTGACCTAACGAGATAACATAGTTTGCATTTTTCACAAATGTATTTTAATATTACATATATTTGAAGGCCTGCCATATATGATCATTATATAAGGCCAATTTGGCAATGTTAAACTAATTTTAATATAGTTTTTCTAAGTGTAATGAAGTAAAATCAAATAAGACAGTTGTGATAAAGAAAATTACAGTTATGAAGACAAAAAGTTAGATACTAATTTAAATAGATAGGTATGTCAGAGGCTAGAGACCTGGGGAAGGGGTAATAAAATCAAAAGGTCAGTGAAAATTAAACAAGAATGTGACATTACAGAGCAAATTATTGGAAAGTGTCATGTGTATTTTGTTTCACAACTTCTAGCATGGTAGAGTGTACACCATGTACAATGCTAATGCTCTGTTTTTGTTCCATCATCTTTAAGGGTAATGTTAAGAGTTATGCTAATCATAAAAAGCAAATTGTAACCAATACACAATCTTGCTTATTATTTAACTTTGAACTGTTAAAATTACCTTTGACGAGAATGGATATATAACTGGTTATAATTCGAATTGTTTCTTTGAACCTCAAATCAATATATAGTTTGACATGACCTTAATTAAATATTAGATGAGAAACCATTATACATCAGGTTTTTTAAATTATTTGCATAACTTTCAAAAAAATTTTTAAAACAAAATTTTCATTGTGAAATATATACCAAGGGGCCTGTGCTCATTTTAGATAAGCAGTCTAAGTTGCCACTTTAGAGCTCGTATTTCTAAATCTTAACATTTTAATGCAAATTCTCTTATTTTGAGATACCAGTTTATTAGTAGATTAATTTCTCTCATCTAAAAATCATGCAGCTGAATGTCTTGTGGGAAATAAACTGTACAACAATTTAGGAAAACTATAGACAATAGGATTGTACAGGAAAACATATCAAAAACATTAAATAGCCAAAGTATAAAGGAGTTTCACATATAAAATAGACCATGTATAACAAAACCAAGATGGCCATCAATAGAAAAATAGAGGATGAAATTATGTTATTTGCAGGAAAATGGATTCAAAGTGATACCATAGTGTTAAGTGAAATGAGTCTAAAACAATAAGTTACATATTACATGGTTTCTCTTATTGGAAAATTTAGCACATGAAAAAGTATAGTGCAGGAGCGATGGTAGGTAACAAAGAGGCAGATTTATTAGAGACAAGAGAGGAGATGTGGGAGAACACAAACAGGTCAGGAGGAAATCGCAGTGTGTCCTCATGCACTTTACTTACTGGATCAAAGTCCTCACAAATTCTGGCTCATTCCCAAGTGAAAATGACCACGAAAGATTTTGCTCTGATTCATGTCATCCAGGCAGCCATAATAATACAGCTAAGACACTCATGAGTGAGGCCTGCAGGAACTGTTTCAAGGGCAAGAGCCACAGAATGTGTTTGGAGTGAGGGGGAGTATTTTCAGGGGGATTAATGGAAATGTGTCTTTGGCCGTAACATTTTCTTTTATTTTAAAGAGAATTGAAAAAAAAGAATAATAGTAAAATGCCAACAACACAGACAAAAACCAAGTTAACACGATAAGAATGATACAGGATTTCAGAACAATATGGCAGGGATTAAGAGTGGTATTTACAGGACATATTTTTATCTTCAATGAAGTTGATCAGACTATCAAAAGTAAGAATGCAAGATTAATCAAAACATTAAAGAGAATAAAAATTATAAAGGATACAGTGTTTCTCATGATAATTTTTAGAATTTTAGACATTCCTTGTATATTTTGATCACCCTTCATATATCATATATATATATATATATATATGGATGTGTAATTATGATTCTTCAAGCAAAGACTGCCAATAACATTCTCTAGTGATGACCACAATACCTCCACTCAACAAGATGACTTAGAAGATTGCCATCACCCTCTTTCTACCTATAATTCATTCTACTCCTCTTCAGCTCTGTGTGTGTGTTTGTGTGTGTGTGTGTGTGTGTGCGCGCGCGCACGCGCGCGCTTTGCTTTTGACCAAGAGAGTGACAGAAGTGGTTTCAGTGACCTTGAATCCTGGGTCATCAAGGCAATGCAGCTTCAGCCTTGTTCCTTGGAAGACCTAGAACTGGAGCACCGAACTGCCACGTAGGAATGAAGTGGCCCTGTATTCCCTGCACTAAGAGGAAGCCCAGGTCTCCTAGAGAGAACCATAAGCGCATGTTCCCACCCTCCGACATAGGATTGAATCTCCCTTTGAACAACAGCTGTAAGCAGCCAAATTCTCCATGCTTTATGTCTTTTGAATTAAAAACTGAGCTACTATGCAGCAGAGACAGCTAGCCCCATTATATTTTCATAATTTAAAAAAATTGGAATATGCAAAGAAATAAAGCTTATTTTGATCCATTAAGCTTTGGAGTATTCTGATATGTAACACAGAGTAAAACAACCAAAAAATTATTAATCACATTTGAAAATTTGCTATGGTAATCTATCACCTACTGAACTATTTTCAGATGAGCCAGGAAAGTTTAAGAGCGTGATAGTGTGATATTGATCCTTTGCCAGTGACTCTTTGCTGAGTTCATGACAAGATCTCAGTGAAGGGTTCATGTGCTTAAGTTGCTAGAAAGGGGAAAAGTGGAGAAAATATCCAAAATTGAATATGAGTGAGGATGGAATTATCTTTGAAAAGAATCACATAATTTTCTGTTAGTTTCCATTCAAAGAATGGCCTTGTCTGTCTCAGAGATAGAACAGCAAAATAGCTCATCCTTTAAACTACCTAAATACATGACACTACAAATGTTTAAAACTAAAAAAGCCTGAAGTACTGAGAGACTAAAACAATCTTTAAATTTAATTTGTATAGCATAGGCTGGACATCTTATCTAGAATATAATTTATTTTTCAAGTCAAAATCATCATACATTTTGGCAATAAAAATGGTTTAATACATGCAAAAGTAATTTGCTTTGAAGGAATTAATAACATGCAAGTTAATATCTTATAATTAATCACAGAGCCATGTACTTACTTTTTAATAAAATGAACCCAGGCACACTTAACACAGAGAATAAAGGAAACTTGATGATCATGATAGTAATGTAGTAGTCCAACCTAGCCAATTTGGGCTACATGGAAATTCAGACATAAGTTGCCAGTTTTCCAAACTTCCGAAAGAATCTTCAAATCAATATTGCAACCTGAAGAAACCTAGTTGTTCATTTTCATTTCATCCAAATCCACCCAGTGTAGTTATGGAGTTGTGTAATATGATTCACTGAGTCAGAGTCTGAACGTGAGCATTAAATCACAAAATGATACAATTGCAAAATAAGAAATAAATTAGAACAGTTTGGGAAAGAATCATGCTCTGTTATACTCACATAGTAATTGGAAATGGTTGTTTAGTATGAAGAAATAATTTCTCCATTTTAGCTAAAGATTAGCAGCTGGTGAAGTATTGGTCATCAATATCAAAAAACTACTGTAGGTAAACTATGGAAAATTATTTACCCAAAGTTAGTAATGGTGGCAACAAAGAAATAGAGCACAGGTAAACTCTAGAAGGTACCATTTAAATTGAGAATTCCAGGTAAGAGAAAGCAGAGTTACTGTCGGCCTAGTGAAGTATTTAATGTTACTACAAAACTCTGGGAAGTAATCCAGTCCTGGTTATATTAACTGTCTGTAATATTCCATCTGTTAGACATTTCTGTAAAACTGGTTTCATATGCAAGACCATTTCATCTTTTTTTCTTTTAACAATATGTGTGTTTGAAGTAAATTTTCAAAATTTAAGAGAAAGTATGTTTTTGAATTAAAAGAGACTATTGCTCTCCTCTACAGAAACTGACAAAAGATAGATTCCGCAATCTCTGCACTTGAGAAAGTTGGAGATATGCATTTAGGAGTTTTCTATTTGTACTGTATACAAACTGCTGTAAAATTTTGATCAATTTTTCTCTCCTAAGAAAATCTGAATGTGTAAGAAATAATTGGAACTTACAACTTAAGCTCCAGCAAGGAAAGAACTAGGAAGCTGTCATTTCCATTTAATGAGAAACTTCAAAAAATGGAAAACTATACTTTAACTTTTCCATAAACGTAACATAGACAAAAAAGTTCCTCAGTTGAATATTAGCAAGGAGTATATAACCATATGTTAAAATAACTACACAGCAATCAAGTGGAATTCATTCATTCATATGCAAGACTGGTTCACTTTTTGAAAATCAATTAATGTAATCCAAAATATTAATTAGCAAAAGAAAAAAAATTTGATCATATAAATTGATGCAGATTATTAAATATATTTGACAAAAATCTCAAAACCACTTATAATTTTAAAAAGGGAATACTCTCAGGAAAGCAGAATAAGCAGAGATCTTCAATTTGAATGGAAATGTGTATATAATGCATATTTATGACCAAAACATTGTTAATGGCAAAAAGTAGACACCTTCAGGCTGCGAGAATAATGTAAGGACATCCCACTTCCCCATTAACCATATGTTAGAATTTTTCAATAGTGCAATAAAATATAAATGAAAATATCATGCATACAAAGCAAAGAAATGAAGTTTTATTCACACATGACATGAATGTCTGTGTAGAAAGCCCCAAAGAATCAACACATTTCTAGAACAAGAGGATATAAAGTTATATAAAAGTAAATTACTTTCTCATATGCCAGGAAAGAACAACTTGCTTTTTTTCTAAGGCACTTAAAACAGCAATTCTAAAATATGTTTGATGAGACAAACGCTATACATACAGAAAATACCTATGGAAATACAAAGCTCTGGTAAAAGAAATAAAGAATATTTGAATAGAGAGATATCTGTATTCATGGATTGCAATACTAAACTTACTCATTTTGATCATTTCCCATTCTGAGTCTAGATAAAAGTGTGATTCTAATGAAAGCCTCAGTTTTGCTAGGATAAATTGATTATGAAACATATACACAGTGAAATTCTCTCAAAAAACCAAAAAGTGCCTAATTATATGTCTACACATATTGATATACATATAGACATACAGTTGTGAGTATGTTGCTTGTAAAATGTTTTTAAAATATAAAAAAACCAATACCAGGAAGAAGAAAAATGCATTTGGAAGACTAACAATCCCCAAAAGATGACAAATTAAAATAATCATGGCAAGTGTATAGAAATGAGTCCACATGAGTATTGCCAAAGTGAAACGAAAAGTAAATCAATAAAGGGAAGATAGAATTTTAATTCACTAAGTGGTGAAAAATTTAGATACTCATCGGTTTCAAAAATAAATTAGATACTCATACGTTTCAAAGATAAATTGAGACAAAGTTTTCATAGCATTTACAAAACCGAAAATAGGTTTTGCAACTACATATAATGAGCACAACTATAAAACATTAAAAAGAAATTGTCTGAGAAATTTAGAGGATCTTGGATTTTGTGAGAGCAGTTTTGTAGAATGTTAAATCTATGAATAAAATGGATAAGTTGCACTTTATTAAAATTAAAAACTTCTGATATGTTTAAGACAGCTAGAAGAATGAAAAGACTTAGGAAAAATACCTGATAAAAGATTTTTCAAAATATAAAACAGTTTTATAAGTCAATAGTGGGAGTATCAAGCATTTTGAAATAACAAGTCAGATCTCGATACCTCAACAAAGAATTACAGATGGAAAGTAAACACATGAAGAGATGTTAAACATGATTTGTCAAGTTAAAAGATGAGATAACATTTCATGATTTTACATACCACAGTGCAAATAAATTTAAGAAAAAATATGAATGGAGAAATGATTTTTAAAAAGACATATAAAAGATCAGACCAAACGCTGGTCAAAATGCTGAGCAGTGGATTCATTCATGGCCTTGGGAACACAAAACAGTATGAGACACTTTGGAAAATTATTTATAAATTGCCTACGAAGCCAATCACAGACTTAGTATACAATTCAAGGACTGTGTTTCTAATATTTACCCATCTGATTTAAAAATATATTCTGACATAAAAGTCTACATACATATGAATAAATGTTAGAACTCATAATCATCAAAATTTATAATGCCTTTCAAGAGCTGAGTGGATATATAAATTTAAGTAAAAATTAATTAATAATGTTAATAAATAAACTACCAAATTATAAAATTATATGAATGAACATTAAATGAATATTGCAAAGTGAATGAATGAATTGGTCTTAAAATATGCCATCGTATACTATTTACCTCTTTGACATTTTGCAGAAGGCAAAACGGTAGAAAGAATAAAACCACCAGCGGATTCCAGGGAACTGAGCAAGAGGCAAGTCAAAACAGAAGAGGCAATGAGATCTCAGGGTGAGTGAATCATTGTGATACTGCAGTGAGTTTCAGCGTTTGTAAAAATCCATAAATATCTAAATCACAATCTTACCTTAAAATATCCCAATGTATAGAACTCATGTTGGAAGTTGAAGGATTCAATGGAAACTATCCTTATTACAGTGTGTGGAACAACCTCAATTAAGGTGTTAGGGGAAAAGATGCTGATGGATCACTTTGAAAAACCGCAGAGTAGGAAATGGTTTGGGTAAAGTAACTCCACAATGAAGAAACCTATCAGACACATCAAAGGATTGGGAACAAAACCAACAATGATAAGTCACATTGATAGGATGTACCTTTCATATGATGTGACAAAATAGTACTTTGTCCTGTGGTTTTTCTCCATAAGACATAAAACTCCATTCTAATAATGGGGGATGGGGGTCTAAAGAGGCAAGAGAGATGTTCTGTAAAACACTTGACAAGTATTTCTCAAAATTAACAAAATTATCAAAAATAAGCAAAGTCTGAGAAACTATTGAAATTCTAAGTTACCTAAGAAAGCACAGCAAGGAAATAAATGTAGTATTCTGGAGGGGACGCTGCACCACAGAAAGACATTAGGGGACAACTTAACAAACGTCAGTAGACAATGAACTTTGGTGAAGACGATAAATTTGTATCAGTGTTTATTCATTAACTGTAACAAATGTGGCACATTAGCTGACCTAAGATGCTGTATCATTCAGAATTTACCAGAGAAGCAGATACAACACAAGATATACAGATGTATAAGAAATTAGAAGTTTGGCTTATGATGGTCAGCCACAGAGCTCGATGAAGAAGCGTGCAAACGGTTTCTGTCTCTATGCTGGCAACAGAGACAGAAGGTTTGGAGCTCACTGCAATGTCTGCAAGTCCATATCAGGAGGCTGATGGGTCTTCGACTGAATGCTGAAGAATCTAGGACAAAGGACAAAGACTCTACACAGGAAGGTTTAAGAGTCTCAGGCAGAAGCCAAACAGTCCGCACTAGAAGCCAGGAGAGGACGAGAAAGCTGAAGTCAAAGACTGCAGCTCCTCCAAAGAACCAGCTATCAGTCCTTCCTCGTTTCCCTTTCAGTGTATGTAGCCAACCACCCTGAGGTGGGTGGTCCTTCACCCCTACACCATTTGTGTGCCCTCCTCTTGCACAGGCTCAGGACAAAAACAGTAAAGACCCTGGTTCCCTGCTGAGTCACATAGTGAAGCTTCTACTAAATTTCTCAAGTTGACACAATAAACAACATCCTACAATGGTGGCAGGATGTAGAGCTGCTGAGTTACTTAGTTAGGCTTCTAGACTTCTCAAGTTGACACAATGTATCAACCATAGCAGATACTAATAATAAGGGAACTTAGGTGTGTGGATATACGGAATTTCTATGCTCTATCTTATCAGATTTTCTGTAAATTTAAACTCTTCTGAAGGATAAAATCCATTCAAAAATAATTTAAATGCCAAATAAATTCTAAAAATTTCTCACAAAACAATTAAATCATTAACTAAGTGTAGCAAAGCTGCCCCTCAGAACACAAAAGAGAATGTCATTTTATCAGTCCATAAATCTTCCAATTTTCATTAAAATAAAAAACATAATGTCTTTACCCATACTTGAATGGTGATGATTGTCTTCTTGTCCTGAAACATAACATTATAAATAATTATTTCAGTACTTCATTCTTCAGTGAAGAATATTTGTTTTATATTTTGTACATGTTTTTTGCTTGTTCTGTATTCTAGACAGCTAAACTGGGAAATATGGCATTCACGGTGAGATACTGGCTCTGTGCAATATTGCAAGAGATTTGAGGAGACCTTTCAAAATTTCTTGCCTGAATCAATGTTAGTCTCCCCTGGTGATTTTAATAGCATGTTGGCACTGTGTAGTAATTGTGACAAGCTGTTTCTCGTTTGCTTTTCTATATTCAATTATGCTTACAAAAATTTAATGCAGTGAGAAAATTTCTTTTTATAATTTTTATTTTTATTAGTGCAGTGATGGTTGTATTCATCAGAGGGAAGTGTCATATACATATACATGGCTTGTATATTGCATATATATGCAATCATAATTCTTATGACATATATAGATAGACAGATAGATATAGCATTGTAATCCTTTTGCTTTCCTTGTCCTCCTCTCCATTCCCCCTGTCTTCATCTGTTGGTTCCCTTCCCATTTGCAAAAGATCTCTCTCTCTCTCTCTGTGGTCTATTATCTGTGTTATAATTTGCTATTTAATTTATGTATACTTTGGGTTTCTCATGTAAGAGAAGCCATGTGATATTTAAGTTTATGTATTTGATGTATTTTACTTAACAGTGTGCTCTCAAGGTACATCCATTTTCCTACAAGGGACCCAAATTTATCTTTCTTTGCAGTCAATTTCTGTCAAAGTGACTGAAGTTTTATAGTTTTTTAAAAAAATACACATTATGGCAAATTGTGATGCGTTAATTCATGCTGATGTTATGATGTCACTGCACTAAGTGGAAAAAGTTTATGATATACACGGAAATGTGGAAAGACTTTATGTTACTTACTGATCCTAAAGAACATTTTTGTTAACAATTAAGGACAAATGTGAACTGTTAGAATTTTTTCTTTTATTAATAAGCTTGTTAAAGAGTCTATAAAGAGAGTGCAAATTATCAATACTTAAGGAATCACTTTTTATGATATGAAGTCAGTAAATTTTAGCGCTATGAGAAAAGGAACTTCTAGCATTGTAAAAAGAAGAAACATTACATGAACGTTTTATAATTCATTTAACATCAAAGAAGAATATCAACGTTTTAAATTGAAGGGTGTTTGCAATAAGACCAAGTATGTCATGCTCAGATAAATATACATATACTCAGAAAAAAATACAGGTATTCTCAGGGACATTTTTACATGAAGATATATCAGAAATAAATCAGGAACTATAATGTTAATTCAGAAAATAGGGCGTAATACAGTAGAAAAAATAGACTAAGGAGGAAAAATTTGAGCAAGACATAAGGCCATGTATGTGAACCTACAAAAAAACCAAAATGTAGTGTTAAATGCAAAGAATAAATTAGACAAATCTCTGTAACATACAAGCTAAAAAAATCATAGAAACACAACATGATAATTAAAAATAAAATGCATTAAGATCAAGTAGTAAAATAGTTTTAGGAGGAAAGAATGTTAAAACATTTGTATCATCAAAAGATATTTGGCCAAGAATATCTCAGAATAATTTTCACCAAAAGTAGAGACCAACAGAGTTTTTCAGCATTTTATATGATAGTCACATAAAAAAATTTTAATTTAAAAAAGTAAAAACTGACAAAACAGCACAAAAATGATACATGACCTCAAAACAAAATGATAGGAATTTACAATGTTTGCTACAGTACATGCTGTTATCTTCAACGAAGTTGCTCAGTCCACTAGACCTAAGAATGTAAGATTGATCAAAGTATCAAAGGCAGTAACAAGTTTAAAAAAAAGAAAGAAAAAAAAAACAACATTGGAAATGATGCAGAGCCTCACCATACAATATGGTAGGAGCTCAGCAATGGATCTTGTACTGCACGTTGTTGTCTTCAGGTTAGTCATTCTGATTACCAAATTAAAGCATGAAAAATGTAAAGCAAAAGACATTCTGGAAAACATTCTATTCTATTATTTTATATCAAAATATCAACTTGAGGAGTTTGATCAAATAATTCAGCATATGAATCAATATTACTTATGAGTATCCTTCAGTAAATATCATATAACTACAAGAAACTACAGTCCATAATGTTTCTCTGACAAACATGATTCGTTCCAGAAATAAAAATAATTAATTAGGTAATCCTTTGCACTGTATCATAACAACAGGTTAAAGAAAAATGTATGCAAAATAAATTTTGTAAAGATGAGAAAACACATCATTTTTAAAAATTCAATGTTACACTTCTTAACTAACATTGTCTTTATAAGTTACTAAGTATGTATAATCAATGGAAAAAACTCAAAATGCCTATAAAATGTAAAATATCTAGATTCATTTAAGAATATATATTTTAATTCCTTGAAGTGAAGAAACCAGTGTAATTATTAAAGAAAATCATTGTTTTATATGAATGGCAATAGTCAATATTTCACAATTCTCCTTGAAGTTTATTTATATCTGCTTTCTTACATCAACATGAACTTAAAATGAATAAAATGTAATTATGGATTTTCATTCATATCCATGTTCGAATAGCAGGATATAAACATACCTCCTCATTGTAAACAAGAAAACTTAAATAAAAAATGCAACACAGATACTGTATGTTACCATAGAACCAGGATTCCCAGTAGAAGTCAAATAAGGAGATCCCAATTACTGCAGTGCTCCACTTGTGGGCAGTCATTGGTTCAGAGATGTTAGAGAAACTCCATAAAATTGGGAAACAACAGCTGTTAACCCTGCAATCCCTTACAAAATGGCAAATGTTGGAACTCAGGATAGACAGAGAGATGATACTGTGTTTTTGATCAAAATATATTCTTTTTTATTTTAAAGAGAATATTTAAAGAAGAACAATAGCAAAATACCAACACACAGACAAAAACAAATTGTCTTGGTTACTTATCTCTCATTGCAGAGACAAAATATCCAATACCCAAAATGAAGGAAGGAAAGGTTTATTTAGCTTACAGTTTGTGCAGGTTTCAGTCCATATTGAGCTGGCTCAGAGGCCGAGTGGCCCATAGCAAAGGGCAACCGTTCATGGCAGCAGAGCACAGCAAAAACAACCAGAGCAAAATGGAGGAATGGTGGGCAAGCAGCCTCTTTCCTTCCCTTACATTGTAAACAGGCTACCCCCACCCAGGGGGCATGTCACCCTCATGTAATCTTGCCCTCCCTCCTATCTTCCACAGGCTCAGGATGTATACAAAGTAAGTACCCTGGCTTTCTGCTGAGTCTCTTAGCCAAACCTCTAGACTCCCCAAGTTGACACAATGTTTCAACCATAACACAAAATACAAGCAAAAACACTAAGAGTGATACAGGGTTTCAAAACAAAATGATAGGATTAACAGTGGCTATTATATTACATATTGTTATCTTCAGTGAAGTTGCTCAGATTATCAGGTGTAAGAATGCAAGATTGACTATAGAATAAAAAATAATAATTAAAAAAGTAGAGCTGATACAGAGTTTCACTAGACAAGATGGTAGGAATTCAGCAGTGGTTGTTCTGTTGCATATTGTTATCTTCATATCAGTGTGTATTTTGTGTATGTGCATGCACATGGAAATACACATTGGATAAATTGACAAGTCAGATACAACATAAAGGTGCTAAGACATAAGCAGGCATAATTGGTCAAAATGAAATTTAAGCATTAGCTGTTCCTTTCAATAAACCAGCAGATATCAGCAGTAAAGATATCCCAGCTATCCTTCTCTCTCTCTCTCTGTCTCTCTGTCTCTTGCTGTCTCTCTCTCTCTGTCTCTGTGTGTCTGTCTGTCTCTCTCTTTATACATATATATATATATATTTGCCTTCCTTCTTTCTTCTGCTTTGCTTCCATTCTGTCTCTGTCTCTCTCTCTGTGTCATCTAATTTGTTTAAGTTGATGCAACTTGGAATTGCCTCCATGATGAGGGAATTTAGATAATTTATATTGTCAGCAATGCATGAGTACAAACTGCCTAAAAATGGAAAGTCACTCTCAAACTCCCTCCATGGTTACACTTTGACTTGCAAAGTAATCAAGATTTAAAGTGAAAAATGTAGTTTAAAAGTTCCTTGTTTAATGAACAGACAAATACAGGGTAAATTTGAACTCCTACATATCAACAGATGTGAACTCCTAAATGTTAACTCCTAAATATCCCCAGATTAAGGTGTGGGATTAGGTTATGATAGTCACTCTTTTATGTATGTATGCCTACATTAGTCTAAGTACATATATCACACAAATAATCACTTTTATATTATTGCATTATTTCTTTATTGCTTTATATCATCTCTTTGGTGTAATAATGAAGTCAGTTACACAATTACATTTAACCTCTACCTCTCTTCCCACAATTATCCATTCTAATATATTTAATGTAGGTTTTATTTGTGAATAGGTTTTTCTGTTTCTAAATATAGTGGGTTTGGATGAACTCATTGTATGTTAACTTTTCTACCAAAAGAACCAAAGGAAATATTGTGCCTGCTAGTATGTTTATATGTTTACGTGTGTGTGTGTGTGTTTTGTGTGTGCATGCACAAGGAAGTAGATATTGGACAACTGGCAAGTCAAATACAACCCGAAGGTCCTGCATTTTCTGCTTATGTTTCTCCCATCAAGAAATTCATCTATTTTGCCGGAAGCACTGTGGAAGCTGAGAACACAAACACAGCCCTGAGGTCAGTGCTATTGTTACAAATGCAGCCTGCAGAAATTAAAGGGAAAACCTGGGTTTCTAAGATGTGAACAAAAAGCCTTTGGAAATACAGAATCAGTTGTTTCACCATTGATTAAGAAGCAAATCACCAGGAAAAACAAGAATATTCCCTTCAGTGCAATCGGGAGTTAGGCTCAGTCTGCATCCCTTAGCTGGGGCACGGTAAAGATAGGGCTATGGGCTGAACTCTCCCCTGACACCCTGCATATTTAATTTGTTGAAATCCGAGCCCAGTGAGCATCAAGATACACTCTATTTGAAGATAGGGCTTTCAAAGAGGTATTTAAGCTAAAATGAGGTCACACAGAGGGAGCACTAATGTAATATTATAGTGTCTTTATAAGAGGAGGAAGAGCACAGGGACATACAAAAAGTGGAGACCATGTGCAGACACAGGAAGACAGTGATCTATAAATCAGGAGGAAAAATGACCAAAAAAAGCCCCAATCATGACAACACTTTGGTCTCATATTTCTAGTCTCCTTAACTGCGAGGAAATAAATTTCCATGCCTCAAGCCATTGAGGGTGTGGTACTTGTACATAAATAAAGATTCCAGTGAGAAGGGAAATACAACAGTATGATCCAAACACTGTTGATGTTTCCTTCAATACACTTGTGAAAGCTGTGAATTGTAATATGAACGAGAAGTAAAGCAGGAATCTAGTGGAAGGTAGAATGAATATATAGGCATTCTCATGGCATTAAGAAAGTAGAACTTAGTTCATATCGTTTAGAGTCTTAACTAGAAAATGAGGAGAGCCAAAGTCTGAGATCTGGTAGAAACCAGAGATGTAAAGAGTCTTGGCAAAAATATTACCCAGACTTGAGTTTATGATCAAAGCAAAGAAATACACCACCGTTTATCTGCCTGGCACAATAAGGTGAAACTTTTCTGGAGAAGACACTATGACCTTAGTAATTTACCATACTCAATATGAGATATAGGAATAATTCTATCCAAACACTGTGAAGCTGGAGACAAGAGAAAATGTGTATCCCAAAATAGAAGATTTATATGTTCATCTATGAAAGATAATTTTAAAATTGTTTTTAAATTGTACTGGCTAATATCTTTAAGAGAATAAATGATGAGATGTGCAGAAATGATACATTCTGGATAGTGTTAAATGTAGAGGATAAAGAGTTTCCCATCAAATTAGACATAGGTTTTGCAGGAAAAATAAAAATTAAGAGTAAATTAGACCTCAAGTTTTCCAGACACCAAATATGTGGAGTCATTTCTCGCCCCAATTCCCTGGCATCAATAGGAAATATTACAATGCAGTTCAATTCTGACACTAATTACCAGGCAATGGATGAGGCACTTTCTATCACAGCACTCTGATGTGTTCACCAACCTAAAAGCTTTCTAAGCTCCATAATTCAAGGCTTTCTACAGAGGTTTCACTAACATGGTTATTTAAACCATTACTCTTGGTTGGCTACAAAATCAGACTTGCTGATCTGTCCCAGAGTTTGGATGTTGACACTAAGATTTTAATTCTCTAGTCGTGTTTTTCCGGCAATTAGCCCCATCTGGAATATATCTACTGGCCATCCAGAAATTCTCGTTAGCATGAAATCACATACGTAGTATTCCCCCTCTCATCCACAGTTTTACCCAGTCAACTACAATCCCAAATATGAAATTTAAAAATTCAGAAGAATTTGTAAGTTTTAAACAGTCAGCATCTTTGTGGTATAAGGAAATTGCATGTCATTCTGTTCTACCCCACCAGGAAAGTAAAGTATTCATTTGTCAGAGATGTGCATGATGTATGTGACAGCTATTTGTTAGTCACATAGTGCCTAGCACAGATATTAGTACAGTACATAGGGTTCACTACTCTTCCTGGATTCAGGGAAACATTGTGTGCATGTGTGTGTGTGGGGGGGTGATGTAGGAGTGATCTTCCTATGGATAGGAAGGGGCTATTGTAAGTGAAAGGGACTCTTTACATTAGTAACATTTTATTTTACCGTTCAGTAAATTCCAAAGATTTTATAACTATGTATGAGGAACCAAGCAATTTTGGACTAACTGCCTGCATGGATAGAACAGTTATGAATTGAGAAAGAGAAAAATTCAAGTGGTTCTGTTTTGATCAGAAATAATAGTTTAATTTTGAATATGTTAAACTTAAGTTGTCAAATTGTTATTTAAGAGGAAATGAGTTTTGGTATCAAGAACTATAACCTAATTAACAATTACTAAAAGGCTTGCCACAATTAATGAGATAAATTGCAATAATATATCTAATTATAAGGAGTTAGTGATCATCATTAAGAATACAAAATTATATATAAATGTAATATAAATATGCAAATGTACAAATTACGGAAAACACAAAAACATAATGTGTTGAATAAGACTTAACAAATTAAACTGAATGAAATGTAGCTTTGTTCCTAAACAGTAATAAAATTAGGGTTAATTTAAAAATCATTGTTAACTTGGTAAAGGTAAGCCAATTACAGTAATGAGGTGATGAAAAATGTACAATACTATCAGTAATTCCAGTATAATAATTCTGGAGGGAAATTCAAGAACATGTGTCTAAGACAAATACATTCACTCACTGCCGTATAATAGTTTTATACTTTTATTTTAGGAAAATAACTAATTTGTACTACTTAACTTTTGAAGTAATGGAAGTTATTGGTTTTTTTCTTCCCTTTATTGTCCTTCTCCTAAAGGGCATATTAGCTTTGACAAAATTTTAATGACTGGAGGATAAACCTATGTCTTCTTATTCTTCTATTTCCCCGGATTTTATTAAATCTTGTCGAAAACCATTATAATTTACTTAAAACTTGCACTCTAACATAATAGCTAGAATGAGTAAATGCTTCTTAACTCTGAAGAAACAAAGTATATTAGTTTCCTAAGTCTGATGCAACAAATTACCAAAAACTTGGCGACTTACAACAATAGAATTCTACATTCTCACTATTCAGATCCACAGAAACCTAATATCATGCTATTAGCAGATTTGCTTCTCCTACGGTTTCTGGAAAAGAAACTCCCTATGCCTCTGCCTAGCTTTGTTGTGGGAAATCTCTGACTTGCAGGTGCTTCACTCTAACTTGTGTTTGTGTCTTCACAGGGACCATTTAGAAAAACGTGCTCCACTGCATTTCTGGTTTATTCTAATCTAGTGTGAATTTATATGAATAATTATATTTGCAAAGATGCTATTTCCACAGAAATTCACATACCAAACTTCTACCTGGATATGGATTTGAGGAAAAGAGGTATACTTTTCAAATTTGAAAAAAAAAATATTCCATGGACATTACACATTTAGAATAACGGTATTAGAGCCAGGGATATGGCTCAGGGGCACAAGAACCTGCCTGGCAAGCATAAGGTTCTGAGTTCAATGCCCAGTACCAAAAAGAAGAGAAGAATGATATTATCTTGACCTTCATTGTTCACTTTTTGGTCTATGTTTATGGCATATTTTGTTTGTCACCAGACCAATTATTAAAATCCATCTTCTTCTTTTTTTTTTTTTTTTGCGGTACTGGGGATCAAACTCAGGACCCTGCGCTTAGCTAGGCAAGCGCTTATTCCACTGAGCTATATCCCCAGCCCCAAAATCCATCTTCTAATCAACTCAGAATAAGGCTGCTTTCTCGTAAACTGTGCCATGTCCTACGTATGGGTTACTGATGGATAGCTACTTTCTTTCCCTTTGTAATCCATATTTGAAACAGCGAATTTATGGAGGTGATAAGACAAAGGGAAGAAACAAATGTAATTTATTATATTTCTCAGAACATGATTTCACCGAGTTCCTAAATTTAAATACAGTTTTGACTTTTAGGGTCTTGTGAATCAGCTATTATTATAACATATTTCTGTCACACTCTTCCTCATGTGGAAATATATCACTTTTAAAACATTAGTTTAGACAGAATTATTGTTAAAATGACTGGTGAGGTTATTAGCTTTGTTTTAAGATAATCTTCAGTTGATTTCTGAGCACTAACAAAATAATGAAGCATCACAATAAATTAATTCATATAAAGTTTTTTTATGATTTCCTTATAATTGAATTTATTTCATCACATATTCATCATTTATATGTGTCATATTTTCAAAGGTTTAACTCTAAAATTATAAGCATTTATGAGACTTAATCATTTAAAATAATTTCCGATTTCAAAGTTCTATTTTTTTTTTATTTTAGAAACATAAAAGTACAAAAACATATTGACAAACAGACACCCATTATCATAGAAAATAGTACAATCACAACTAATCTATAGACAAGGAGATATGGTCTCAACAGTAGTTGTTGCTTTATCCATTGATATCTTCGAATTGTAGATGTATGGACCCATATACAGACATGCAAATTTAGTCAGAC